>JAOBAT010143851.1:2393-33957 GCA_026413305.1 Hydrozoanthus tunicans
GCTACCTATGATATCCTAGACCCAGACCCATCTTACTGCTACATATGACGTCCTAGACCCAGACCCATTTTACTGCTCTCTATGACATCTTAGACCCAGACCCATTTTACTGCTACCTGTGACATCCTAGACCCAGACCCATTTTACTGCTACCTATGACGTCCTAGACCCAGACCCATTTTACTGCTACCTACGTCCTAGACCCAGACCCATTTTACTGCTACCTATGATATCCTAGACCCAGACCTATTTTACTGCTACCTATGATATCCTAGACCCAGACCTATTTCACTGCTACCTATGATATCCTAGACCCAGACCCATCTTACTGCTACATATGACGTCCTAGACCCAGACCCATTTTACTGCTATCTATGACATCTTAGACCCAGACCCATTTTACTGCTACCTATGACGTCCTAGACCCAGACCCATTTTAATGCTCCGTATGACGTCCTAGACCCTGACCCGATTTGCTGCTACCTATGAAATCCTAGATCCAGACCAATTTTACTGCTACCTGTGACATACTAGACCCAGACTCATTTTACTGCTCCGTATGACGTCCTAGACCCTGACCCGATTTGCTGCTACCTATGAAATCCTAGATCCAGACCAATTTTACTGCTACCTGTGACATACTAGACCCAGACTCATTTTACTGCTACCTATGACATCCTAGACCCAGACCTATTTTATTGCTACCTATGACGTCCTAGAACCAGACCCATTTTACTGCTACCTATGACGTCCTAGACCCAGACCCATTTTAATGTTGCTATGACGTCCTAAACCCAGACCCATTTTCTGTTACCTGTGAAGACCTAGAGCCAGACCCCTATGGCCGAGGTATGTTTCTGTTGGTGATACCGACTTATGGCTGTGTTGCAATACGTTGTTTTGAAACGATTCCCATTATTCTTGAGTCGATGCCTAGAAAATATAAATCGTGTATTTTATTGTTAAGGTTGATAACGAGTTGAGATTATCAGATTTACTTTAATTATTGAATTATTATTAAAATTATGAAATCGCAGTTTAGTGTAGAGTTATTTTTTTGGTGTAAATAGTACAAAATTATCCAGCGTTTGTTATTTGTTATTCAACTAATCGTTTGTGAGCTTTCTGGTTGTTTTTAAATAATGCGAGCTTTTAAATTCTTCATTAGTTTAAATTGTTTTTCAACGCATGACGACGGATGGTTGCTCAGAGATTCTCATTTTTTAGTAGCTTCTCGCCGACTAACGCTTACTGAAGAGAAGCACTGTTTATCGAGGAAATTGTCTTGGTCTATTCTTTTTTTGAGGTCCATATAAAGGGTCATTCAGTTCATGATGAGTTTAGTTTCAAACCTTTTTCATTGCATGGCGTTTGCTAAAAATCTCTTCTGTTTACACGCGTTGTTGATTCCATATACTGGTATATTGAGTTGTCAGTTGGAAACTTTCACCTTTAGCATGAAAACTCGATTTTCAAGCGTCTCTTCAGTATAAGGTTGTTTTAACATCAGAAAAAAACCTCGATTCTTGATAGAACTAAGATTTGAAAAAACTCCTTAAGAATTTAGTTCCAGACAGTAACTTTTTATTGTAGGCCTACCAATCTTCTTTCATCGCTTCGTATTGACTTGGAAATTTTTCTGTCTGGTTTTGTCATTTTCTCAAGACTTGCCGTATCAAGTTTGTTCAAAATAGTTCAACTTTCTAAAAACGTTTCTGTTATTTACCAATATCATTGAGCTGTCTATAAGTGTTCTGCCGATCAACCAACTAAAATTATAATTTAAATTAAACTGATTTTATGTGCTGACTTTTATTAAAGCAGCTTAAGTTGAGTTCATTCCTATTTAATTGTCATCTTTAAACACGTGGAGATGCTTGTTTTGTACTCCATCGGGAAAGTTCAGAAACTATGCAAATCGTTTTATTTATTCGTCATACAGCACTCTTCTGAAATGCACTTTCAGACTTTGGCAAGATTTTAGCAATGTACATTTACTTGTAATTCTACATTGAAAAATTTTTTGGGTAAAGTAGAAGCTTCAATACATGTTTAATTTTTCTAAGAGCCTGGATCACAAAAAAAGCACTCCTCTGTGTCAATGTATGTGTCTGCCCAGTTTTCACGTATAATAAAGAAGGTCTGGTATCTTCATTCCTGCTGGGCAGGAACAAGTTTAGTTACGTGTTGTGATCTTAGATTTACACCAGACACCAATCTGGCCCGGCTGAAACGCCCCTCCTCTCGCTAGTGCCAAGCCTTCTCGCTTTAAAAACACTAGAGAAGGAAGGTCGTATACTTTACAGGCTAAAATCTGTCAAGTTGCTGAATTTTCTGTTATTTTCGAGGAGTCGATAAGAAGCACGCATTTTAAGTATTTTGCCAAGGTTGCTTTTGTCGAACGTTTCAAACCGAAACTCATTTTGACTGGACCGCAAGTTTCTGTTGATATTTCAAGTGCTTGGCTTTAAAAATTGTTTTGTTTGCGAAACTTTCCGACACTTTTAAGGGAAAAAGCCCTTTTAATCATTTTCTTACAATTATCTCGACGTTTAAAGTTGTGTTCGTGCTAGTAAAGATACGTAATTCGGTTGTTTTACTGCAACCTCGTTCCCAGGACTTTTCTCGAGCTAATGGACAAGCGGATAAAGCCCTGGTAACGAATACTCTGTGCTGATGTATTTAAATGAGGTGTTTGTTTGTGCGTGTGTGTGTGTAAATTACTTACAACTGTAAACGTTCAAGCTATCTCGGTTCTTCAAGATGTATAAAAATAAAGTAAAACAATACTAAAGGTAACTCATTAAAGTGACAAGTTGTCTGTTGCCATTAGAATTTGTCTTTTTATGAATAACCAACCTTTATTATCCTGCACATAAAAAAAAAATCTGTCTCATTTGTTCCCAGCTTTTCAATCCTTGTCATTTATCATCCGCTGTTCGATTTTCAGTTTTGTGGGGGGGAGGGGGGGGTAGGGGGATTGGGTTACGACAAATGTTATATATATATATATAATGGACAAATAATTTTTAAACTTGCCAGTTTTCTGACTTGGGCTATCGTGTAGGTGGTAGTTATCACGATTTACTTTTCTTCCTTTTACCTTTTTATGGTATTTTTCTTGTGTTCGTTACGTTAACGGTATCTTCAGTTTTAAAAACATTTCGTATGCAATTTTCATCTCCACCGCATGCTTGCACTAGACATTTCAACTTTGGGGGTGGGGGTGGGGCAATACTTCGGGGTAAAAAGGATGGGGAAGCTCGTCAGGAAATGTGTAACAATACCCTAAAACGAAGGCGTAAACATTTTTGACCCTAAAACTTTAAAAGTTCCCATAGCACTAACAATTATTTTTGTTACCACTTAAAGTGTTTGGAAACTAAGGACGTTTAAGAGAAGAATTTTTTATACATATTTGAAGTTCTAGTTTTGTTGGTTCACGATCGTGTTTTAAGGGGACTGGGTTATGACGTCATGCCCGGACATCTCAAACACAGCAAGATAGACACAAATGAAACAGAGATTTTTGATTCAGAAGTACATTCCAATTCCATACAGTTCTAGTTCTCTTGTCCCTTTGTGTTTAGGAAGATCTCATTTGCTCCATATTTTAAGTCGGGAATGTCGTCACAACCCAGTCCCCCCAAAATGCGGTCGTGAACCAAGATATCTGAAATTTTGCTAGTTCGAGCCACTGTAGAAAAAACAATTTGACCAATTTTCGAAGTATTTTTGCAGAAGTACTTTGAACTGTATGTGAAATGATTTGATGCCAAAAAAGTTGTTAGCGTTATATGTACTTTAACACTTAATCTATTTCAATTGAGGTGGATAGTGGCAGAATATCAGATATTCATTAATCCACTATCGAAACTGAAATAGAGAAATGGTTTTAGTATTTACCAGCGAGGCAACTGTTCCTTTCAAGAAAACGGAAGATTTTTAAGAAAAAAAAAACATTTACTACTTCAATCACTTAGCGTGGCGAGACTCACGCGTGGGTAGCCTAGCATACGGTTACAAAAGTGTTTTCACAGTTTGTCAACTACAAAATATCGTAAATGGCGTAAAACAGTGAAATTTTTTAGGCTGTTTTAAACTTCCCGTGGTTTAAGAGCAAACTTTTTCAGTATCGTGATCCACGATGGACGCGAAGCGACTACTTCCGTCCGCCATTTTGTTTGGGTGTCATTGTCTACTAATTCTAAACCAATCGAATCGTGCGTAGCGGCTGGTATATACCACTGACGATTATGCGATAATAACATGTAGTTAACAAAAAAGCCTCAAGTTATTAATAATGACAATAATGTAATAACAATAATGACAATAATAAGAATAATAATAATCAACTATCTAATTGCGCACTGGAGCTGCGACCTGAAACGTTTTATCGCTTAGTGTTAATAAACTTGACAAGAAATGACGCGTTGCAAGCAGCAATCCATTCAATTGCGACCTTAGATTATAAGCGCCTTGCTTTTCAACTGAACCATGCCGGCTCCTTTAAATAGGTTGACACTGTTCGGCCGTGAATAATTTTTGAAAGCAAAGCAAATAATATAATCTTAAAACTAATCCGCTGCCCGACTGCCAATACACCAAGATACATCTCCTACAGAAGTGGCGGTACGTGACAATGGCATTGTGCACAGCAGACTAGTTTCAGGGTCAGGTTGCTCAGTCAAAAGGCGGTTAACTTTAACCGACTGCGTAAAAGAAAAACCTTAACAAGGAAAGGTTTCCTTTTTTTACAAACACTGCAACTGGGTTTCAAACAATACAAACAAATAACTACAAATTTTCCAGCCAAGTCATTTAAGGGATCGTTAGACTATTAATACGAGCATGGGTTAAAATTTTAACCCTGAGTTAGGGGCTTATCCGTCTTAGGACAACCCAGCCCTGCGGGGAGTTTGTTCAGATAAGAAGCTAAGCTGCTTGGCCATATGAAAGACGTGCAGTAGTACGCGCGCGAGGTAGCAAAAGTATTTACGAGTGCTTCAGTAGTATCTAGACTTTTAATTAAGGTGTAGAATGCCGCGAAGTTAAACTTACTTCTTTGCGCAGACATATCTTCATGACGCTCAACCAAACCTTTGGTATGTTTTGATAACATTGACAATAAAAACAACAACTAACAACAACGGTATAACAACAACAGTTATAATAAAGTCTAAAATAAGAAGATTGTAAATAACATTATTTAACAGTTGTTCACAGGTAAGATCTTTTCCGAACCGCGAAGCTGTACCGTGTTAACCTTTACTGTCGATTAATACTGTACCCCCAATCGTGCCAGAAATCTCGACCGACGTACAGTCGAAAGTAAGAAATCTAACCCCGTTTACCTTTTCTCGTCTCCCTATCTCTCTTCCATTTATCAGCTGTATCCCGCTTAGAGTGCTTATGACGTGAAATATTTCGTTTCGTCAGCGGGTAAACCTTGCTAAGTTAGGAACAGCGGCGAAAAGATTTATGGTTCTCGAGATACGACAGATGGCGTCAGTTGTTGTACCGCCCGCAAATTTTTGATGTTTTAAAATCCAAACCTTTGGATGAATCTTGGCCAAACTTGGGCTGGTGATGTAACTCTTGTTATTCTTCAGAATAATTATCAATTTTCAAAGGCTAAGGATTCGCCTATCCAACAACCGACGTCATGATCAGTTGAAAATATCTCGAGAACCGTAACAGATTTTAACAATTTTTTTTCACCGCTTTTCGTCATTAAGAAAGGTGGTCTACCCACTTGCATAACTATTCGTGTCACAAGCACTTTAAGCTAAACCTCTCATGCTCATCACTTTGTTTATGAACTTAACAGGAACAAGAAATCCTAGTGGGGAGTCAGGATGGCCGAGTGGTTAGCGCTTGTGCCTCCCACCTCTGTGGACCCGGGATCGAATCCTGGGTTTGCATGCGGGATAAGATTTCTCGATCTTCTTCTGACTATGAGGGTTTTTCTCCAGGTTTTCAGGTTTTCCTCCCTCCACAAAATCGACTTTCACGCCAACATCTGTGCCGTCGAGCGATTAAACAAAAGCCACTGGCTTGGGAGAATGGGCAACCACTCCCTGCGTAACGACGATAAATAAAGTTAGTTTAGTTTTTAGTCAACAGTGACCAAACTTCCGGTGAATCGATAGCGTTAAGAAGCTTAGAATTGTAGACTACTAAAAGAAGCTATACAAAGATCAATGCTAAGCTATAAGGTTTGGCTATGACGTCAAATAGAGTACAGATAGTTTCGCTTCACGCCACGCAGCCAGTGGTCCGCAGTGGCAAAGTGCTGGAAAATATGCGTGACTAAAAATATGCAGGTAACACGGCCTACACAACCTACATCGAGAGCGTTGTCAGATTGAGAGATACAGAGAGCCTGTCCTACAAAAAAGGCAGATTGCAGAAAAACTTATGACTCAGACGAGTTAGGAAGCTTTGTTCCGCCAGATTATTGTTAAACCTTTTAGTTTGTCTACATACCATCATTTAAGCGATCTGATGGAACAATGAAAGGGCAAACTTGTATTCAAAGTCAAGACAGTGGAGGGTAGACTTCTCTAACCAAACAGATAGCCACAACTTCTGTACGGCATCCAGATTCAGTGACCCGAAGTAGATTTGTTTTGCAACAGAGGTTCTGTAAAAAGTGCCTTATATAACATTCTAACATAAGTAATGCACAGGTATATATCTTATTTTCGTATTTATGACTCTTGTACTGTTGCACGTACTACCTACGTGCCTTAGTTGACCGCTTACCAAACCTGTATCTGATTGGTCTGTTGATTCATTTAATTTTGGACACATAGAGATCTTCCTGAAGTGTATCCTTAAGCGGCTTAATACACCGACTACGGTTTATTAAAGAATTAAGGGGTAAAATTGTCACAAAGAATGAGAGAGGCCCGAGTCCGTTCCGGCTGCTCATAGGCGAGGGGGAGGAGGAGGGGGGTGGTAGCATGCGTTGCAGTGAAAGACCATACGTTTTTTGAGAAAACCCTCAGGGTGGAGAAAAGATATCTCAAACCGAGCGAAACTCGCTGAAACTCAGCCAAATGGTTAGGAATTACGTCAAGAAGACATCATGCGAGTTTAAAACGTTTTATCAATATTCATGGTAAGAAATAGGGATTTATCAAAGTCACATATATTCTATAGTAAATTACATTAATTTCATTAAGTTACACAACTTGAGCTTGGGCTGCCTGTGAAATAACATGGCGGCCCGCTCGATTTGCCTTTCCTTTAAAAATGGCCGCTACGCAGGGGGATCGGTGGGCCACTCGGAAATCAATTTCATTTTTTAATTTTTTCAATTTCATCTCTTTCCATTGGCTATTAAATCTACAATTACAAGATGATATAATATAATGTAAAAACTGGTAATCAATAAAATGTAACACGAACACAATAGTCGCTAGGAGTTTCACTGAGTTTGCCAGTTCATGAACGGAACAGGCCGTAGCCGGTCGGCCCCACAGAGGTTCATACAAGGAGTACACCTGGCCTCTTTTGAAAAGTCAATTTACCTTTTGATTTTATTAATTTCAAGTTTTACATTTGCGATTACTTGTCATTCAATACTTGCACATAGTATAGGCTAGTAGCTGACATGTTTTATGTTGCGTGCAGACGGAAGCAACAAGCGCTTTTTTTTTTTATAAGAACAACTTTATAAGAACAACGAAGCTCAGGTTGGCCAAAGTTTAAGAACAAGTTAAGAACGAGCTGAGGCTCGGGCTCGATAACTAATTTGAAACTTTACCGAGCTTCGACATTTAACTTATAGCAATACAGAAATGGTTTGCAGTTTCTCTCTTTTAATCAGTCATTGCTTCAAATTATTTGCAGCACACGTATATAGTACTTGCCCCGAAGTTAATCCTTACAATTTGTTGTCCAATACATGTATTGCAGTACCTTAGCTTAGTATTCATTCGATTTAAACCAAACTTAAAGATAGGAACAGTTTAAGAACACTTCGAGGCTCAAATCGCCGAAAAATGAAGAACAATGAGCCTCGGAAAAAAATATTGGTTCTTATAAAAAAAAGCGTGTAATATAAAAGTTGTTTCCACAATAATGATGAAACATTATTGTTGCGGCAGCATCAATAAAACTCCCGGACACCATGTAGCTAACTCGAACATTTCGTACTGGGTATTGGCCACAGAATATTGAAAAAACAAAAACTAGGAGTGGCGGGGGAAGGGGAAGGGGGGAGGGGGGGGGGGGAATAGAGGGCGAGGATGGTGGCAGTTAGCCAGACTCTGATGCACCTTTTAATTAACCTGCAAATCTGACACCGAACCAAAGGCTGATGTCGGCCGTCATTCTTAGCCGAGTCGTACAGGGCCGGCCATCTCGCGGTTGGCTGGAAAAAAACTGTGGTCCAAGTTATGCTGATAATGACGAGCTGCCGGAAACTTTGAACCACAAACAAACGGAAAACGGAAACTGCAAAACAAATGTAGCTTTGTTGGTTTTATTTGCCGGTAGAAGATAAAATCAAGGTGGAAAAGTAAGTTTATATTAAATACACATTAGTCCTACGCTTATTCAACTTGTGGTTTTTACTAAATCCTCGACTTTCAATGCAGGCCTCTTGCCAAGAAATGAAGACTTCAATGACATTTGAATGGGTCACAAGTATAAGAAGGACATTTTAGCACTTATCTTCCATCTGTTACTTGAAAATATTTCGAGTTTCTTTTTCTCGTAAAATGCACAAAGGTTGGGTGTTTCCGAATAGGAAATTGTCCACTAGATAGTTTCGGGCGTCCCCAACTAACCTTCCGGTATGAAAAAATACGAGAAGTCATCTTTTAAATTTTGCTCTGCTGTGACACACGATAGCTTTTTCAAAAATATCTCAACAGCCAATTTGTCATCCCTTGTAACAGGCATATGAATAAACAATTTGAGACAAGTTGACTTAATGTAAACACGATTTTATAACAAGCAGACTTTCACATCAGTTGTTAATTACTGACAATTTCACTTACACGTCTCGACTCCTAGTCATCGTAAGCTTATTCAAAACAAATTTGCAATCCTTTTACAGGCTCTCAACATTTGCTCTTCAGCTTATGGAATGCGCATCTGATTAATCTGCCTTTTAGCACGTCGGTGACCTTTAGCGGAGGTTTCTGATGGAGCGCTAAATTTACGTGCAGACAAGTCCCCCGCGGACTGTGTCGGTATCCCATCCACTCAAATATCAAATTGATTTGCGATAGTATTGGGAGTTCACGCACCTTTGAATCGGTTAAGGTTGCGATGAAACACAAATATTTGTTGGAGTACGGTCATTCCTTATCTTCCGAGAGTAAACTTTTCAGTTTGATCTCTGTATTTACTGAAATAAACATTTTGTTGACGGTGGGTTATCTGTAAACACAATCGGACACACCACTCGTTCTCGAATGACTGTCTGACGTCTGTGATTGGCTGGTGAATGACATTTTCTTGAAGTTTAGCAGTTGAATGGCTTTTGTATTATGTTAGCCAATGAGATAATTGAAAAAGCTGTCAAGAAAGTCAAAGGTGCAGTTTCGGTGAACGAGGTCTCTGCGGGAAATCTATCGTTTCACGTCTCTCAACTAACGATGGTAAATCGATACTGGGCAGTTAGGTCAGTATGTATGTTTGAACTCATAGAGCTTGTATCTTCGTGTTTTTTCTTTTCAGTAGTACTGCGAAGCCAACTGAAGATTCGTTACATTTTTAGAAAAACCCAGAAGTCTGCGACTAGTCAGTCACTGTTGAATTTTGGTAAAAGTACACGCTTCGGACACAGAATTATTTCCAGAACGGCTAGGGTCCCGCCATAAACTAAATTCAGCCGTTTGGAGGCATTCCATTTGTACTGAATGTAAGTGATTGTTTTCCTGTATTGGGGATTAGCGGCTTGACTCGTTTTAATTTGTTTTGCCATTCCTCCGTAAAATGTAAGTAACTCACCATAACATTGAATTCATTATCGTTTCAACGACAGCTCTTTGATTTTTCATTGCAGGAATTCCGTCGTCATGTGCACGGCGTGTAAAATATGTGATTTGTGGGCGAAATTTGGTGCGGTAAATTTTTTTGCTACACAGCATGTCCTCTAATGTGCCTACTCACAAAATTTGGAGTCAAGTTGTCGTACTGTACGATACGGTGAATGAAGCTGACCATATAACGAGAAGAGAGAACATCGCTGTGTGTATGAAACATTTTATTTATGCGAATTGGAGTGTGTTAATCCCTCAAATAACCGTTGCTAGCATAACAAAGAGCTAGCTGTCTGTTTAAGATATAGTTCGCGGGAGATCAAAGCAAAAGCGACTTTTTTTTCTAACATGGCCGACAAAGCTGACAGCAGCTCAGCAAGCCACGACCAAGAAACCCAAACAAATTTCGACGTCAGTGGAAAGAACTCTGGCCGTACTGCAAGCAATCACGCACAAAGACCGCTTCCACAGGCACCAAGGATGGCCCCAAGCTTTCCATTTCGGCACCCACCTTCTCCAGCTGCGTGGAACCGGGGATTCTACCCTACTGCAAGTATCCCATACACAGATCATAGCTATTTACAATATGAGGGGCATTACCCTCCCCCACATGGTCATCCAAGCCATTACAGCTACCCAATACCCCAGTGGCCCCAGCCACCAAGCCCAATTTTTGGGCCGAATGTACCTATTCACGGCACAATGCGCCGTCCAGGTTATCCTATAGATGGGTGTCATGCATATCATTATCATAACTCCATGTTACCACCAGGTGCAAGTCCGCTGATGCCGCACGAGCCTACACACCAGGAAGTAGAGATTGCACGGCCAAAACCAGAATGGCCTAGTGGCCATGGATCCAATGTGTCATCCAAATTTTCAGTTCCATCGGACTTTTTAAGGGCCATGAGTAGCCAGGGTGCAGGCACAGAATGTACTGGACCACCTTCGACTGCTACCAGCCTTCGGTCAACAGAACTTGAATTTCCAAATATCTCAAGAAACTCTAGTCCAAGACAAACAAGGATCCTAAGCAGAAAAAGAGCATTGTCCAATTCACCATGTTCTATTGATGCGTTTGATTTGAACTCTATTATAAGATATTCACCGGATGCACTTTTAGCTTTAGTATCAGGGTCGCGGGCTTCCTCAGCCAGCTCATTTGGACATTTAATAACACCTATTGCACTATCACCAGCCAACCCACGCACACCAACAGCTGTACATCCCTGTCCGATTCGGCAAAATCCATTTATCACACCGCTTGTACCACCTTTACAGTCACCGACTACAACCACAACAACAACCAATCAAAAAGATCTGCCATCCTCGACTACCAACATGGACAATGACCAGGAAGAAGACATGAGTTGTACAGACCCTGTTAAAGCGACCAGCACTCGTGAAGTTGAGTCCATGCCAGTGGTTAAAGATGAAGCTATGGAAGAATTCCAGTTGGACTCTACTACATCTCCTGGTGCTGACACAAAGGTTTGGTTTTTTTTTCATTCCAAGGCCATTTATGAACCACACAATAAGAATAAGTTCCTTATAGGACGAAGCATAGTATCATTAAGAGGTCTACAGTGATAAGAAATTGAAAGATTGAAAACATTATAGTTCTTTGAATACTGAGAAAACTCTTAAAGCAAAAGTACGTTTTTGTAGTCTGTAGGGTAGACATATATAGATAGACAATGGGCAACTTCCCCTCCCCCCTCATCCACCCTCCCCAAGTAGATTTCTAAAAATATTTCAAACCAGGTCAACATAGTAGTTATTTTGATATCCACCAAAGTTTGTAAATCAACCATTTTCATTTTTCATAATTTGTGAGTACCCACTTCAATTCAGGTGAAAGCAATTTTTATCCAAGTGTAGAAAGTTGATGTCCTGCCGATGATTTGAAAGTGCCTAGTTTTGCTGTCCAAAACATATTTGGCATACATTGCATAATTCATTCTTGTTTTGATTTTACTCTTAATGATCTCATACCCAAGCAAAGGTTACTGTATGTGTGTCACATATAACAGCTGCCCTGTACATTCCCAAGCAAATTTAAAGCAAACAGTTCCATTATTGGTTTTAGAAAAAGCAATTTACAACATCTGTTTTTCTTCAGTGGTTAATTACATAAAAAAAAACAGACTTCAGCATCAGTAAAGTTTTTATAAACCTGAAAAATTAACCAAGACTTGACCTGCAACAAATCATGCCATTTTCAAATATTTAAGAACAATTTGTTTGAATTGCATTTTTAACAAGTCATAATCTACATAATGAATAGTAAAAGCATTCAAAAGTCAAGAACTTAACTGAACTGTAGCAGTGAGGGTTCTTAAATTTTGCCTCAAAATGGAAAGAAGTACTAATTAATTTTTTTGAATTGTTTATGAAGATTTTTTCTTGTCCCAAGTAGTCAGTCATAATAAAGTGTGAAATAGATACACTGATAGACTTTATACCAACTGCAGGGTGCATCATGTGATTTTTGTTTGGTCACATTGAAGCTTGAAATAGAACTGAAGCTTTCTGTTACCACAAGTTCCATTTCCTAGAATTCAGCAAGTCATAATAAAGTCTTAATGTCAATGTTTAAATAGACCAAATATAGTACCTGACATTATTTATATTAAAATGAAGAAGCTAAGCTTTGACAAAAGAGCTAGCTGAGAGAGTGTGTGGTTCAATAATTAAGCTCTGTTCTATAAAATTTGCAAGCATACTTCTTTTTTCAAGCTTGAAAATTAAAGCCCGTTTAACACTTTGTTTAAGATTTTCTGAAACTGAAATCTATCAAGATTGCGGAGAATGCGCATCTTGGTGCTTTCGAAGTTTAAACCAAACTGAAAGCTTAACAAAGAATTAATTTAGAGCTAAGTCGAAATTAAGACAGAAAGTATTTTCTTCTAAATTTATATCATATTTTTTTTCTCTCGAAGATACTAGCTATATGTAAAGCTCTCTAAAATTTGAGGTGAAATAAAGTTTAATTGTATGTATAAGACAAAAAACCTGAGATATGGATTTGGTATTAACCTAATATCCTGTCTCAGGTTTTTAAATAGATAAAATAATATTAATACTCTATTCCAACTCACTTCAAGTTGAAAGAAGTTCTTGCTAGAGCTGAGTCATTTGAACTTGATTCTTGCACATTACACATGAGCATATAGGCTACAGCTGCTGGCTCAATACTATGTTGGTAATATATAAAGTTAAAACTTAATAGTGCAAATTGTTGAAGAAATGAATAAAGATAAACAAATTATAAACCTGTTAAAATAATATTGATTATACAAAGGGTAATGTTGTATGCTTAAACTCCTTAGTTTTCTTAATTATTGTAGTTGACAGAATGCATGAAGCACATTCAAACAAACCCTTTACAAGAGTTTTTCAGATTTCAACTAGATGGTCTATAGATAAAAAAGTTGAAACAGAAACAGCCACAACAAATCTGCTTTAGTTTAGCTGCAGAGCATTGTTTTAAGTTTTTAAAATCACACCATTTTTTGCAACAGAATGACCCATTTCTGTTTTTTTCAATCTGCCTGTTACACTTTAATTTGAAATCAGCTTAAACATTTTTTTATTGTTCCCAGTGAAATGTTTTGTTCACAGAATGCATGACCTCTTTTTTGGCTCTTGGTTTTGAATCACCAGCTCTGCTCTTTATATGTAACTAATTCTACAAGTAAATAAGTAGGACCCTGTTAATATGGTTACCAAGAGACCAGAAAAAAATTGGTCCTATAACTGGGGTGACCGTATTAATGAGGATTTTTTTTATAAGGAAAGGTACTACCATTCATACTAGCGGCCAATGTTATAAGGAGGTGGCCATGCATGTTAATGAGGTGACCGTAAGGCGGAGTTCCACTGTAGGAATGTTAACACTAGTAGATGTACTGTAATATTGGCACTCAACAAGCTCTCTTGTGTTTGAGGCTACTTTTGCAAAAAGTTGTCTGGTTTTGTTTTGAGGGTTAAATAGCCCTTCAATAGAGCCTTTCCATTGACATGCTCTGGGGTCTGAAAAACCTAATGCAAGAACTCTGCCCTATAAGTTGCCCACTAACAATGAAAATAATACTATAAACACACCTTCAAGGTTTTATTTTAGTGACAGATTAGTCGGAGCTTTGGATAAGGAGAAATATCAGACTTGCAGAGAACAGTCATATTAACCAACTATTTATCGAAAACTTTATTTATTGCATAGTTATTTCAACAGCTTAAGGATTTGATGGCCAGTCCAAATAATTTATAATATGGTTAATAATTATTTATTTTGTTTCCAAGTTCCCCAATTCTTAGTTTTTAGTTTGAGTCCAGTCTGCCCTGAAGACTAAAATTAATAATTGTTTTGGATTATGTCTGGTACCATAATGATAGTTTTAGTTTGTTTTATTAAGCCATTTCTTGTAACCGGCGCAATGTGTGTAATGATCACTGATAGTCACAAAGAACTGTTTAAGGTTCCTGTGGTCAAAGATCCCACTGAACCCATCCGTTTTTCCATATCTGGTGGGCATATAAAGTGTTATGTCTGTTTTTTAAGAGGTTACAATGAGACTTTAAGTCCTTTTAAAACAACAATAAAAGCTGCCCCTGCCTATTTTTAGCGTACTAACTAACTGTGGTCAAAGGCATTGTGTTTTCAGTTTAAATTGTTATTTTTGAAGTAACTTAGGTTAAAAGTTTGACGCTCTCAATTTCTTATTATTTGATTATAGTTATTTATACCCTTCACTGGTGGTTCATGATTTTGAACACCAGAATTTAGCTTAACTGTGGAAAAGTAGCCAAAAACAAAACACTTTGAATAGAATAACCATGGTATTACAATGATGACACATACTGTACTAAAACCCTTCACATTAGCTACCTTAATAGGCATAAAATTATTGCTACTGACAGTAAGAAATTTAGAAGATATTGTTAAGACAAAGGAAACAGTAATTTTAGTTTGCTTTTGATTATCTCCATCTGGCATTTTGTGGTTTTCTCATGGTAATAATCTCATTTTGAAGGATCATGAATTTTACTGTTGCATGTGTAGTTTCATTATTTACTCAGGATTTTAGTGTATCCTTTCTGTTACTATTTTCTTAAACAAAGCAAACAGCAATTGCTAACCCATTAACTTGCCAATATTGCCTGTTATTGTGTATTTTGTGGAGCTTTTAAGCTTTTAACTTAGAATTTATCTCTGGATTTAGGCATGTTGCCCAAAACCATTACTGCAGTAATCTAAAAGAATGCACAGAATTTTGATCTGATAATACTCTTATGATATTCTTAAAATAGAAAATTAATTTGACTTGAAACCAATGCATGTCCTTTGGCTTATAGTTTATGATTTAGAGCTATCATAGTTATAGTAGATAATAGTAAAAATGTGTGCATGAGCATTGCTCAATTTTGAAAAAAGATCAGAAGAGGTCATTATGCTAACTGATATCTGCAATAAACCTGATGAAAATAAACCAAGCAATTATATGTTAGACAAATTAATTTGTTCAAAGTAAGTGATAAAACTGACAGTGCTTAAAAGTGAACAACACAAACTGTTAATTATCTTCCAAAAGAAAGCAGTCTGGCTTCAATCTTATTATTTGAGACTGTTTGTTATAACAATTTATATAGAAATCAGGTTTTGAGTTTGTTTATACATAGTTTCAATAGTTGTGGTTTGGAAAGGTATGTTAGGGCTCAGTAACCACAAATTATGAAATGAAAAAAAGGGCAAACTGTACTGTGTAGCTAAATGTTAATTCTCAGATGAAAACGTTTCTAAGATTCACTAGCCAGCTAGGTATTTCAGCGACAACAAATAGGCCAACCTATTGAACTATATATTAATTGTAGCAAAACACATATGCAAACTGCATTATACTTGTCAACACAATCATTATTCCACATATATTTCTTGCCCATGCCAAGGGTTAAAGTTTTGTCATCATGTGAGTGGTATATATGGATCCCTGCTGCTTTCTATGAGGTCAATTTGCATTATATATAACTAATGTAATACATCAACATAGCTGTTGAAAAATAGTCTAACTTTTTATGTATTGTTTTCTTAATTATTTCTTAAACAATATATTAACTATAACTTCACCCTGATGAAGGCCATTTAATGTGCACCAAAATATAGGTGTTTAAAATTGACAACTGTTTTTTTCCTTTTGTAAAACATATATGTACATACATACTTTTGGAATGCAGTTAACCATTTCTTTGGGATTAAAACTGAATAACCTCATTGAAAGACAATGTAACTTCTATCACCTCTCAATGAAAAATTATTATAATTATGAATTCATTCTTTTTCTATTAATTTCTTTTTTAACACAGAATTTTGTACACATATTTCTACTGATGGGTTTTGCACATGCTCTTAACATTTTTACCATGCAATGCATGTTGAGTTAAATTAACTTAAGAAAACTTAAAGGCACTCGGTTAGAATAACGGATACTCCAGCAGAGATTCTGTATGTGTTTGAAACTTTGAACACTTAAGAAATAGGTCATGGTTATCAGATGTCTGCACACAGGAAGTTTGGAGCTGAGCATAAGAGAATTAGTGTTTTAAGTACCTCAGTACGTGCTTCTCTAGTTTCTTTATGCTCTGCCAACTTCCTGTGTGCAACCATAACACAATAGTCACACGAAAGCCATGAACAGTTTCTTTATTATGATTGTCCAGATTAGCGAGTGGCCTGCATGCATAAATATTAACCTACAATTATTATCCTGCTAAGTAATCAAAATTCAAAGTATTAAGATATCTCAATAAAGTTGCAAACTTCAGAACTTGTTGATCAAATATTGGACATTTTTAAGAATTACTTGAAAATAGAAAGAAAATGAGTGGTCACTTTGCAGATTTTAAAGCAGTGGTTTTAAAGTAAGAACATTCTTAAATTATTTTTGCTGAATCTGTTCTTAGCAGGATAAAGGTTAAGTTTTAGATGCATGGCCAAATAAATTTGTACAAAAAGGCACACAAAAAGTTTCTACTTATGTTCTAACTAACAATTAAACTAATGGGGTAGAGTTTTCTATGAGTCAATGATTGTATAGTTAATGAGGCATAAAGTGACGAGTTGATTATTAGAATTATAGAAAAGACAACAAGTAGTCGAATTATTATAGAAACCAATGAGTATACTTCCTTTAAATTTAAACTGATAAAAACAAGTGTTAAAAAATCCGCCATTCTAGTAATACTTAGATAGACCACAAATATCTTGTGTAAGCAGGTTGGCTCTGATGCAGAGGGAGATGAGGGACAAGGGGGTGCAGGGCAGCAAGAGTTGGTTTGTCATTGGAAAGACTGTGAAACTGTGTTTGAGTCACAGGAGGAGCTGGTCAAACATGCAAACAGTGATCACATTAAGAAGGAAAGAAAAGATTTCACATGCTATTGGAAAGACTGCAGTCGAGAGCAGAAGCCATTCAAAGCCCAATACATGTTGGTTGTACACATGCGACGGCACACTGGAGAGAAGCCACACAAGTGCACAGTATGTTTCTCTAATTATATTAACGCAGCTCCTAATCTCAACCCACTTTCACACGTGTATATCTTAAGTGCCCTGTACAGAAGTATTATAAACATTATTTGATAAGGATGTTTACAGCTTGGTTAATCCCTGCATATAGACTAGTGTATTCAGAACAAAGTGTAATAGTGATATCTGAATGTGTTTTATTATTATAAGGTAACCATAGACCCTATGTATGCAACCTTAAATTTTCTTTTGTCTACATTCAAATTTGTGTAACCAGCCTTGTTAACAAAACATATTCTTTTGGAAGTTTAAATCAAAAATGAGGCTAAATGTGCTAACTTGAGTGTAGACAAAAGAATAATTTATCACATACTTAGCTCGATATTTACATAGTAGATCGGTGAAATACAGAGCGTATCAGCCACCCATATCAATCACATCTGGTGATTTCTAAAACAGCCAATCAGGACGCACGATTTCCATATCATCATGTGTGAATGATATGAAACTTTCCTGCCGTTGAACAACTTGTAAATCTAACAGTAATTTTGCATTATACCCAGAATCTCACTTAGTATGTGATAAAAAGAAAATTTCATGGCCACTTGGAGATATTTTTCAACACTCGAAGATAAAATTCGTATCTCTGTGCAGTCATATAATATCCTCTATTTATTTAAATTACTGCTGTTTATGCATAGGAAATGTACTCAAGCTTGAAAATATGCTATCTTTTGCCGTATTTCAATATAATGATTATATAATAAATAATTAGATATTTTTCTATCATTCATTTGATTACAGTTTGAAGGATGTAGCAAGGCATACTCCAGACTGGAAAACCTCAAAACTCATTTGCGGTCACATACAGGAGAGCGACCGTACATGTGCGAAGTGGAAGGATGTAACAAAGCCTTTTCAAATGCCTCTGATAGAGCCAAGCATCAAAACAGGACTCATTCATCAGTGGTATGATTATTATTGTTCTATAATTATTTAATAATTAAAACCCTGCCTACAATTAAGCCTCTTGCTCGTTAATTAAGCACACTTTGGTTAAATTGTAGCCAAACTAAGTTCGAACTCCATTATATGTATAGTATGTGTTACAGTTAGTTAATAACATAAATTAATACAGTTAAATGATCAATATATTAGCAATAATAATAGTGGTATTAATAACATTGAAGTTAACAACTTATTGGTTTATTTGCAAACATTTAGGGACTGTTAATAATGAGGTTCTATGAAAAAAGATTAGAGGCTTCAAGGTCCATTGCAAGGATATCTTTCTCCACTGAAGCACTGAAGGGATTGGTGATACGATAAAACAGCTAGTTGATTTGACTTCATAAAAGCCTTTCCTAAAGATAAACTTCTTATCAACTTTTTATGAAAGTTTTGGAAAGTTTTTAAGGCCGAGGACTCTGATAGTAATTTGGCACAAAAACTCCCAAGTTCATAATGACGTTTTCCTTCAATGCAAACTGTCAATTTAGCTGTTTTGTAGCACTGACCCCTCCAGAATGATGATGATATTAACAATAAATTATGTTATGACTTAATAAAAACAAATAAAGTACTCAAATACTTATAATATTAACTAGTGTACAAGTATTAGCACATGAAATGACAGAATAGTTCCATCCCTGGGATCAAAATTAATTGAAGATTCTATAGTGCAAAAAGAGTGTACTTAAGTGACTTGGAGTTGTCAATTCTCATTATGTTATCCCTATTATCTCTTCACAACCATTGAGAGAATTAAAACATACAAAGTCACTTTTGTTGTTTTTGCACTACACCCTACAATTAAGAGAACTATGTAATCCTTTGTTTTATTGACATTACAATTTGGTTTTGAAAGTAAACTGTAATGCAGTACAGTGTGCAATGATAACTATCAACAGAAGAGTCACATGTTCTCTTGAAGATTCTAAGTAGCATTTTTTTGAGAGAAATTTGCTATTTGGAAAGACTAACTGTAATACTTAACTACATGGATTTTCACAGAAACCTTATGTGTGCAAAGTCCCTGGATGCCCAAAAAGGTACACTGACCCCAGTTCTCTTCGGAAACACACCAAGACAGTGCATGGTGAACAGGGGGTTAAGAAGGTATAAACTTGATAAACATTTCAATAGCACTAGGAAGCGGTCAGTATTAATTTTATGGAGTGTACCAGATTGGTTCAAACTAATGTTTTCTAGCCCTGTCTTAATTGTCTTAAAAAATTTCATTCATACCCACCTTGATGTTCAGTAGCTTAGTTTAGCTTTCGAATACTCGCAGTTATTAGGTATTTAGATGTTGCTGCTGGTAATACAGAGGTGCAGGTAATCTGATAATTTCTAAATCATTTGATATGTATTTTTATTTACTCATCCAGTAAATTGGATGAACATAAAAATAAATTTTCGTTAATTGCACTGTTCATGTCAACTTCACAACTTCATGCGCTTCCACCTTCTGAAGGCATTCTGATTCGTGAGCATGCCGAAACTTTTCGGTTTGTTTCATTCATGATGCAGCACGATAAGAAAATTGATTTCCAGCCAGTGTGTAAATAACACACTTACAACAATCAGTGAACTAATCTAGTATCGTCTTGAGTTAGAGAGTATATTCCTGTGTCAAGCAATTTCTAAGGCCTTGTTAGTTTGCTTTAAATAAACACCTCACGAATCTGCTCAATTCGACTCCTCCCTGTTTGAGCTTTTTTGCACTCACCCCAGCCTCTCCTGAACCTAACAAAAGTGGCACTGAACCATTGCAGTGACATGATGCAACACTGAAATTCAGCCAAATGAAGTAGAAAGCATCACTAAATTGGATACGAAACTTATCTATTAAAAGTGAGGAGTTTGTGGATAGATAGAGGAGTGCAGTAATCGCCCAATAATTATGGCATACCGGTAATGATAATCAGTACATGAAAACTTTTACACCCTCATAAAATTTCCAAAAACACATTGATATACCCTATGCGATTTTTATCCAATCCAGTTCTCCCCTTTAAGACCGACTGCTCCCATCCAAGACATAGTATGTCTTCAGATATTTAACATACAGAGGACAGATTTAACTTTAGTGTTTGAGAAAAGTAAATCTAGTTTATGTATAATAATTTATTGAAAAGAGCAAATTGATTTTATAAACTTTTTCTCTACAGGAATGCTTTGCTTGTTTTTTAAGGTATAATTTTATAGGAAATTAAAACTGAAATATACTTTAAACAACAGTTGTTACTATCTTCTGTAAACTGCATTTCTGCAATCACTGACTATAGTTGACATTTGAATGATTTGTTTGCAGCTGAAAACTGATAACCATAGAGAAAAACCGCCTCAAGACCAAGGCAAGAAAAACACTCCAACTGGAAAGCATGCTCAAACACCAAACAACATCTATCGCAGTTCAGGTAACAATAACACAGTGCAAGCCACCCAAGTTAAATCAGTTATCAAAGAAACAAGGTCAGGCGAAACCAAAGGCAACTCATATTCAGGTCATGTTGCTGTGAATAGTTGTGATTCAGATACAGTGTCATCGAGTTGTGAACTCTCTCCTGGACCAGCTGACACTACAGGTGGTAGTGGTGGCGTTGTGCTTTCTGTTACACCTGCCAGCCGCAACCCTAGGAGGTCACCAAGAAGCCCAATAATTCCAAACCACTTACCAGATATTTTAGAAGGGGAGCCCTGTGATGGTGCTGTAACAACTGTGCAGCGCATTGTAACAAGCTCACAGCCTCATAATCATTTGTTGCCCAAAATTGAATCTAAAGGCAAAGATGTTGAAACTTGGGTGCATGATGTTAGCCGTCGAATGAGTGATGTCGCATCAAGACCAAATGAAACATCTAACTTCTTTGAAGTTGATGGTGATGTGAGCCGTCGATCAAGTGAGAGTGGTTGGTCATCATACAATGAGAGTCGGCGATCAAGTCAGGCTAGCCCTTCCCCAGGTTTCAACATACAGAAGAGCCGTAGCATTGATATCCACTCTCATTCAATGAATGCAACTAATTTCGGTAATAGGGGATCACTGCAGCTAACAGAAATGACTGACTCTAATTTGGTTGTTCGTCGAAGTAGTGAGGCAAGCACACTCAGTGCACCTGGACACAGACTTAGTCGGAATAGTAGTGGATACGGTAGCCAATCCAACCTAGCATTTCTAAAGCTTCCACCACTGAATGGAAGGCTTTCTCCAAGTGGCAGGTTTCATGGTAACCCAAGAAATCGCCGTTTGAGTGACACAGTTATATGTGAAGCAGACAGCTCTGGGATGTATATGAATGGTCAAGGGAGAGAGTTGCGTCGACGTAGCGAGCCTCCAGGTCGTGTGATGGGGTCATCACCCAGACAAGAACCAATATCTTTTCAACAGCTAAAGCCATTGCAAAACTTTAAAGAAACAGAAGAGAATGCAGAAACAGAATTGATAACAGACTCATGCATTGATCCAACAGATCTAGATGTCTACCTTACCCCATTACAGTCAAGTGAAAATGGTGTTATGGATACACAACAACAAACCCAGCGTCTCTGCCACTACCCGTACCCAGAGGGAAATCAGTTTGACACACAGCAGCAACACCAAGATGTAGCTAGCCAAGTGATTCATCACAGGCCCAACCGATCGAGCCAACCCAAACCTCAGGTGGGTCAAGGGTATTCACATCACCTGTCAAATGCTTCAGCACAGCAGGCACGGCAGCAAAGAGACCTCCAGCAAAGACATCAACTTCTACAGCAGAAATTGTACACAGTGCAACAACAGCAACAGGGAATGCAGAACAGTATTCGCTCTGGATACTCACATCAGCAACAAGCTGGCTATAACACTGCTTACCCAGGAATTCCAACACAGCAGTATACAAGTGGCATTGCAACTAATAGTGTGAGCTATGAGGATCTGATGGTGGACAGAATGGGGGCCTTATCAACTGAGGCAGCAGATGCTACTGCGCAAGGTTTCAGTATGAATAACATGGTTATTAATCATATGGATACATTGCTCAGCTCCCTCGCAGAGGAAGATAAGTATCTCGATTTGCAGAACTCATCAAGAATGGCAAGTGCCCTTTCTGGAAGTATGTTTTAAAGTTTGGAGACAACCCAGAAAATAAGTTTATAACAATTACATATGATTCACTATGAAAGTCATCATTTTGTGTGCAGCCCGACAGTTTATAGTTTCTTGGTTAATAGAGAAGGAATCACTATGTTATCAGAAAAAACTACTCTATGCACATGCCAAGACTACTGAATCAGTGGTTTACAAAATAACATGGTGTTCAGACAACACTCCATATATTTTAAGTACTTCTTTTTTGATAATTTTAGTATAGTATGATTTTCTGCAGCTTAGGTTATTAAAGTAACTACTCTTTGTTTTAAGAGTTGTACATTACTAGAAAAATTAACTTCCGGACCAAATGTGTAGTGTATCTTTGTTATATATTGACAAAATTGTCAACTATTTTGGACATATTGGATCAGAAAATTTCTATGACAAAAATGTTATTGCCTGTTGACTGAAAAGTTGTAATAAGGTTTTTTTAAGACATTGTGTCAGCAAAGAGACTGTCCACAAAAACAGTGAGTGGAATTTTTTTATAATTCAACAGTATTTTATAACTATTAGCACTACAGTGTCCATTATGAGCTTTTTAAAAATGTGAATATTTGAAAAGTACCTCTAAGCAAACAAGTAGGTCACAAAATTGATCAAAATCAGAGAGTCTAACCATCCAATAATGTCTCTGAAGGACAATTATTAGTAAAGAAGGGTAGCTAAAGATGTAATTTCAGGGCACAAAATGCATATGGTGTCAGTTTTTTAAACAACTCCTTCGCTCAAGGAGTTAAAAAGCATCAGTTTCCTAAAGATCCAAAAACTATGTCTATGTCAGCCAAAGCTAAGTTAGACCCCAGTCTTCAAGACACTTTTTAGGCCATTTTATGGTCATAGTGAAAATATTGAATTGCGGACTGAAGTCATTGTATACATTTCGCATATCACAAGAAATTGAGGAAGGAAGATTTGTTTTTTATGTACTTTAGTACCTGTTGTTTGTTATGAAAAAAAATTATTATAAATGAGTTATAAATTGATTAGTTAAAAATTTCATTAGGAAAAATTTTTTTGTTAAATTAGAAACACTCAAGGATTTACACCCTGAGATGAATACAAAATGTGCAACGTTTTATAGTAATTGAAAAGATGAAAGCAGCAGTGCTATATGGATAGCTTTTTTACTTTTTAATATATTTTGCTAATAATTAAGGTAATTTGTACAGACAAATGTTAATATATAACAAATTGTATCATCTAGTTATAAACTCCATTTGCAAGAGTTTATGATAAAACTTTATGTTAGAATAGTTTTCATAATACTAAAAAATTATCAAATAATGCAGGCTGAAATGTTCAGAAGTATAATAATTATTGACAAATAACTATATTGATTTATATCAACTATAAGGGTTTGGGAGGGTCTATTGATAGTTTTTTCATGTCTTAGTAAAGTACAGAAATTGCATAGTAAAGTACAGTATAGTTTTAGCTTTTCTCAGGATATTTTAAATACAACTTTACAGTTGTACTCTTGTGCAAAAAAGAGATTGCAGTTTACTAAAAACTTTTTTCACCTTAATCCCAATCATGCTTTCAAGATCAGTTGGACGTGTTTATAGGTAGATGCAGTGACATTACATTATAATTGCACATCATTCATTTCTTTCTCAATCATGCAACCTTTAAATCTCGCTACTGTATGATTTTCGCACTAGTATAACAGATTTTATAGAAAATAAATGCTGCATCATGTCAGCAACAGAGTTTCAAATAAAGTCATCAAAATATTGTTTGGTACATTTCTCTTCGATCGTCTATGGAGGGGTAACAGTCTTAACAGGATAGCAAAAATTGTTAGAGACTGGGGGAAAAATTGATGTTTCATACTGCCTACCTCAATATCAATAATTTGTTAACATTAATTAGACCGTTTTCATGAATGGTGGCAATTTTATTATTGTTTTGTGCATTCAAACTAGCCTCGCAAGCCTTGTTCTTGAGTTAAGCTTTCAAAAGAGAATCTTATTCAAAGTGAGGCTAGACAGGCTAACTTGAATGCACACCACCACCACAATAACAAGTTCTTTATTCACCCAGGGTTGCACGTTGTACAAAATTAAGATAAGTTGATTTCTAAGTGGGTGCCAGTAAAAGAATACTGAAATCACTGCCATTTATGAAAAATGGCTATGACAAGGCAGATTCAACAGTTGAACCATTGAGCTTATTAGCTTCATGTTTTCCACCTGCACTGTATGTATAGTTTACAAATTATAGGTTTTTCATCTTTAGATAATAAAAATTATGTAACTTTTTAACTTAAGCACTTGAAAAAAAAACAGTCTAAAGTGCAATACAGCAAGTTCATATTATGAGTGCCCTCTTGTTATAAGCATTTTTATGTTACCTAATTAACTAAAGCTTGCAAAATTGTTAACAGCTGTTATGCTTTGGACATAGAACTGCTGCCTGCAGATTTGTAAGGCAACAGTCTGTGTTGTGGGAGACCAGAGACTCACCAACTGACATTTTTATTATGATAGTGTGAAGTTATGCAATACAAGTTGCCAGAATCAAGACAAAGGGGTATTGGGTGAAAATAGCCATATAGGAGAAGAGGAGAATTTTTATAGTTAATTTTTTCAGGAGCTCTTCAATAAAATGATGTTGATAGTTGTATCTTAATATTTTATTTTCCTTAGAAACATAATTACATTAATACAAATATGTTGTGAAATTATTACATACAGTGTCTCAATGTGATTTAGTGCAAATACTTTGAGAAAAAAAAATTAATCACTAGTTTACAATTTCAATTATATTAAATTACTAAAATCTTATTTTTTTTAAAAAACAATGAAACAACAAAATAATATGAAATAAGCAAAGTAGATAAAAAAAATATTAGAAATAAAATACATCCCAACTGGAAAAGACTGGAAAAAAACTATGTGCTTATTTAGAAGTTATAATGTTATAAACTGGCCAGACCTGAAACAGTTAATTTAACTTAATAACATGGAAAATATGTGCATTTAACAAAATGATTGACTGACACTACATGCCACTGATCAAATTTATATCTCAGAGAGAAAAGGCTTGTCAAAATGTATCCTAAAAAATTTTAAGGTTGATGCCAAGTTGTCACTGAGTGAATATGACTGCACACCCCAAAAGCGAGACTGCCAAAGAAAGTGGTCTTGGTTTTGTATTTATATTACCTTATCACATTCATATGCAGCTAGATACTGCCTGATGGTTGAAAGAAAAGTTATTTGAATCTAGATCGAGGAGTTAAAAAATTATGAAAATAAATCAGTTTGCCCATTTATATGAGCTGAGACAAGAAGTATGAGAAAGCTGAATAAAAAAAAAAATATTCCTAACTGTAATATACAGTACTCTAGCACACTTGTATAACCTTATCTTCTGGATTTAACAATACAAGGCTGATCACCATTTCATTCTCTGACCTCGAGCCAGTAAAGTCTCCCTCTATGGGACAACTGAGCGACTGTCAATCTTGCCTAAAATTTGGGTGAAACAAAAATGATGGTTATTGATAACTGTTTAAAAAGACACATTTCATTTTCATTTTTCTTCTTTTAAGATACTGAAAAGATCTACTTGTAAAATCATTGAACTAAAGTTTCAATGGTTGGGATTTATATCTTAGCGTGCTAGTTTAATTTTTAATTTAACTTCACCTCTTCAATTGAGATGAAAAAAATATTATTATCAACAATAATAATAATTATAATAATTATAGAATTTTCCATCTTAATTTACTTGAATCACCAAGAAGTTTTTCAATTTTCAATTTAAAAAAAAATTTTGATCATATTACACTTTACATGGGTTTTTACGTGAGTAAATTTAAGAAGCAACCATAATCCATTGAATTAATTTGAGGATTTACGATATATTGTATCTAAACTATCTAAAACTTGTAGCGAAAAAATACTGGTTTGATTATAATAATAATTGTAAAAACTATGTGCACCATAAATTGTCAAGAAAATTTAGGAAGTCTTTTAACTAAACATATTTTTAATACTAACCAATGAAGACAGATGGGTTTTCTCTAAGCCATGGAGAGTTACGTCTAAAGCCGAAGGGACCATGCCATCCATTCATGGGTGGGATATTTTCCATAAACATTCCATGCCCTCCAACATTACTTGCTGCATGACCTATCAAAGATTAGCCAGAAAACCATTGTAGTTAATACTTTAACCTTCATGAAAAAGAGTAAAGCTCTTCTGGATGGTGGATCACCAATTTGAATAAAGTAACCAAAATAAAAATCATAAAACAGGGTGAATCATTTTGGCAAAAAAATGTTTACTTAAAAAAATTTCTTAACCTCTGAGGCTCAGTCTACGTACCACCTGATCAAAAATGTAACAAGATGACAGTTTGAGAACTATCCATAAAGAATTCACTTTTAACTAATATAAAATAATTACATGTAATTCATAGTAGGAACTATAACAATTTCTGGACTATAACCAGAGTGTTATCTGTTAATTTTGCCTTGTAGTGGAGAGGGTGGTTTTCTGTTAACTTCTGAAGTTGATCTAGATTTTACGGTATCTACACCTTGTTTAATCCGATCACCATTTTTTTAGCCCACTGGTATCACTTAAAATGTGCCTAATATCTTAAAAGAAATGAAATATATTGTCAGCATCATCAAGGGTGCCCAGCTCAGGTTGTCTGTTAACTTTTGTTTCTCTTAGTCATAAATATGTGGGGGTGAAGATTATCTGTGGTGCAGGTTATAATCCCAAAAATATGGTATATAAAGGTCTTGGTATTTTATTATAAATTAAATACCTAAAACTATAGACATGTTTTTTTTTCTTTCTGGAATCGACGATCCTTTTTACCACTGATAGTGGGGTATGCATGTAAAACATAATAATATTCAGAGCGTAGTGTAAAGGAGTTATTTATTACAAACTTTAAGATACCTGCACCAGCTTGATTTCTCAAGTTAATGTATGTTCCCATCATTCCAGTCTCATAGAACTTGTCCATCTGCTTGCCAGAAATTGAAGTTCCAGGATGAGCCTAAACATGATTGATAAGATTGCGTATTCATAAATTATCAAAAGGAGAAAAAATGGTCAACTACCTAATTATGGACTTGTTTCCTGTAGACCTAGGTTGAAAACTTGCACCATGCACCCATTATGGCAACTTTGTCTTGCCCCCCAGGGGATGGGGGGTAGGGGGGGTTACTTGCATATATTTGACTGTTAGCTATTGGTTATGTATCTCTGTTCAGAATATGGTTTTCTGATTCAACAGTCAAGAAATTGGAGTACTGAGTTTTGTTCACAACAGGATATAAAATTTAATTGCAAAAATACAAACTTTTTAGTACAGCAAGGGTGAAAAATTTCAAAATGGGCTAAAATGTTCAGGATAAAATATCAGACCTATAAATTAGACTTGCCAACTCTCCTAATTTTCCTCTGTTCTACCAAACTCTGGTGCCAAAGACCTGAAAATCTCTTTATTTTTCAAAATTCAGACAAGAAATGAGAAAATAGGTGAATTGAATGTGGACCCTTTGCTTCAAAGCCTGTTTTTTTGCATTGCACACTGAGTCTGGGGACAAAGTTCTTCACTTTCATTTATTGCCTATGTTTTAAAAATGTTGACTAGACAACTACTATTTTGATCTCTACTTTGCCGCACACCTACCTCAAAACACTTTGAAGTGAGGGGTTAGCAGATCTAATATGAAGTGATTGTTTTTCTTTTATAAGTTTTTTTGACAAGATAAGGGATTAAGGGTTTGCTAGTTTATAGAACTGGGACAAAATCAAACCAAATATTTTAGCTAGTGTAGATCAGGGTTAAAATGGAGAAGGTCTGACAATACACCCCCATTCAAAATTCTGGTGAATGCCCCCTTGTTCTCTTTTTTCCTTACTGATTTCACTCCCCTCCTTCATGCCCAGTCACTATAAGAAATACAAGCATTTATAGTAGCAATTTGTGTATCTAATATTTGCTACATTAATTTGTCTGGCTCACTCATGATCAGAAAAGTAGACTTTAAAGACTTTTTATGTAAAAGCACGAATGGGTGCTACAAGAGTTCTTAGAGTCTATAATGATAAACAAATATTTGAGTGGGAGAAAAATTATGAGATATTAATTATTGTTTACACAGTGTTTAATTGTAATTGAAACATTTGTTAGTGTAAACAAAATAAAAGCAGTACTAAGAAAACACTCTGGTTGCCTAATGTTCTTCGATACTTTCCGTTTAAAAACGGGAATGTCCCCTTGGTTATTCGAATTCGCTCTAAGAACTACGTTAAGTGTTTGCTTGCGACAGTTCGTTTGCTGAATTGGTGAAGAACCGAAAACATGATGCGGTAAATATTAAAACATAGCTGAAGAAGCTTGCAAACATGTATTTACGGGATTTCTCGATTTAAATTCCTGGAACCGACGTCTTTCACTGCCTTCTCTTCTTTGTTTGTAAGATATCTTTTAGAAAATGCGAGGTATAATTCAAAGAATGATTGAATGACTTGACATGACACGACCTTGTAAATTAATTACAGCAATTAGAACTGTGCTGGTTATTCTACTGCCCGCGTGCATACGAACGACTCCATACCTTAACAAGCCGATGAGATTAAAAGCATAAAAGAACTGTGAACTAACCTGATCTGTCTTGTTCAGTAGCTTCTGTACGACGTTTTTTGCGTAATAATCGCGAGCGTGGATATCTTTTTGTCCGTTGTATGGAGGTATAGCTGTAGCCATCTTTGGGTTCGCACGGCCCGAATCATCAGATAGCGTACTCACTGACACACAGTCAAGTACAAACCCTTTCTCTAAACCCTTCAACTCTTCCGCGGTTTTTTCAGGCGGACCAGTCTTAATACAACGAGCTAATTTATACTTTGGTTGAGCCATAACTGCTAACAAATTTTCAATAGCAAACAGTAAATATGTTTGGTATTGTGTAAACGTGTTGATTTGAGCTCAGTGCTCCGTTGCTAAGAGCTGTTGCTATGCACGTGACTCCAACAGCTATCACAATTTTTTTTTGTGCAACCAAACAAAAGGCGCTAAGACGTGAAAGGGGAAGAAATTTATAGAAAGTCTATACTTAGTAAAACTCTGTGAATTTAGTAAAAAAAGTTTTGTTTGTACTTTCTATCGATTTTCTCGTTTCCCTCCCAGCCAACCGTCACGCGCGCAACGCTTTCCACCCCAGGGTCTAGCCTGGGCAGCCTGTGTCGTGAACAAATGGAGTAATTGGATTTGCCGCGAGTAAATTGAAATTTGAAATTTCCGTGAGCAAATTGTAATTGCAGTGAGAAATTTGCCCGAATTTGAAATTGCCTTGGGTGAACTAAAACTATCGTGCGTATGGATTGCCGTTAGTAATTTGAAATTGCCGGGAGTAAGTTGAAATTGCCGTGAGTAAATTTAAACTGCCTAAAAACCTACTCTGGGAGTAAATTGAAATTGCCGTGAGTAATTTGAAATTTATTTCCGTGAGTAATGAGTAAACTAAAATTACCGTGAGTATGGTAACTTAAAAATGCCGTGAGTAAATTGAAGTTGCCGGGAATGACATGAAATTGCCGTGAACAAGTTGAAATTGCCGCGAGTAACTTGAAATTGCTGCGAGTAAATTGAAATTGCCGGGAGTAACATGAAATTGCCGTGAGTAAGTTGAAATCGCTGTGACACTTCTAAACCACCGTAGTTTTACGCTTCCTAAGGCTGTTCCGTACGATTAAGAGTTCAACTATCTTGGTACCGCTGTGATGACCATAACATCATCCATTGCCAGTCTTGTCTAGTAAATAGACAATAATCTCGGGAAAAAGCTGTCGGGCGAGCGTCTGGTGCGCACCCGCGTTCTTGTATAGATTTATTACAGTCCGACATCATACCAACCCTGAAAGAACAACAACTAAAAGGACAAGAGTGACACTAGGCCTATCTCTTCGACACCATGCCTGGCTGAATTACTCGAAGAGTGTGTTGGCTATGGATAATTGAATACGGCAATGACAAAATTGACCAAAATCAGTTTGGATGTCTGAAAGGAACATCCATAGCTTTTGTCTTCTTGACACAATTCACATGTGGCTCGCGCACCTCAACTCTCCGGGCCGGGCGTGACCTCAGAGTATACTTCTTAGACTTTTCCAAAGCTTTCGATTGCGTTGGATAGTACAACATATTGGTGGAAAGACTTCTGGATCTAGGAGTTTGAGGATGACTGATACCGTGGCCGGATTATTGAGTTTTCTATCTAACCGACATCAGTGTGTGTTAAACTATCTGCCACTGTTTCTGACTGGCTTCCAGTTCCTCAGGTATCTAAACTTGGCCCCCATCCAATAATTTGTTTTTTTTGGGAGGCGGGGGACATACCCCCCACTAATTTCTGGCTAACAACAGCAACTTTTGAAAAGGAATCTGAGATTTTTTTAACGAACTGTAACAATTTCAGCACTGTGCCCCCCCCCCCCCAAAATAATGTTTTGCTTCCGTCACCCATGAAATCAACTCGTATCATCGCCCAAGTTACTTGGTCTAATCTTCCAGGATAACTTAAAATGGAACGACAACATTGATGTCACTGTTCTAAAAGGTTCTAGACTTCTCCACATTCTCAGAGTATTACGAAGAGGTGGAGTTGATAGTAAGGATTTGGTCACTTTTAAAATATCAACTAGTAGTAGCTTCCGCTAAGTGCCAACGAGCAATCTTTATGTGTACAATACTTCAGAAAATGCAATATTTAAGATTCTGAAATAGTATAATTTCTTAAAAAATTAAACAAATGGCTATATTTTCTCGCACATTGGGCAAGGGGTTTTATTGAGGTGCAAGCGTTGAAGAGAATAGCCCATTAATAATGTGAATCAGTAAACACTGAATATTTCCTTTATT
>JAOBAT010143852.1:0-11316 GCA_026413305.1 Hydrozoanthus tunicans
TCTGGCAAAATATGAAGAAATCGGATTTTTCACTTTTGTCGACGAGTTTTTGATTTTCTCAGTCATCCGCTCTTAATACTGGCCAGGAGCTTGAGGTCGTTCCGCCATTTTTCCCATTGCGGTTTTAGTAAGTCAGGAATCTCTTCATCCCAGCCGATACCGTCGCGACAGAGTTGTTGTAAAATACCATTACCCTTTAGCACTACTAGAGCCAAGACGCCGAGTGGGTCGAAAACGGAACCCACAGCGGATAGGACGTTACGTCGCGTCGGGCAACCATTGGGAAGTTCTATTTTGAAGCGAAGATTGTCTGATTCGACGCACCACTGGACCCCTAGGGCCCTCTCAATTGATAGAGATGTGGGATCTTTGACACCGCTTGCCCTTTCGTCTGCTGGAATGGCTTTGATGACATTGACGTCGTTGGAGACGAATTTATGAAGTCGGAACCCGCTTCTCTTACAGAGATCTCTAGTGTTGTTGATCAACTTTATGGCTTCTTTACTGGATGGGACGGACTTTAACCCATCGTCGACGTAGAAGTCGTCTCTTACGAAGTCTGCTGCTTCGGATCCAAATTCGTACTCGTATTCTGTGGCCGTGGTTTTGAGTGCGTAGTTTGCACATCCGGGTGACGAAGTGGCACCGAATAAATGGACGGTCATCCTGTACTGTATGGGCTGTGCTTCAAGATTATCGCCTTCCCATCACAGGAAGCGGAGGAAGTTGCGATGCTCGGGATTGACATGGACTTGGTGGAACATGCCTTCGATGTCGCATCACTGCTGTAGTTTCTTCTCTAAACCGGAACAACACGCCTTGGAGACTATTGATCAAGTCTGGACCTTGAAGTAGGTGCCGATTAAGAGATTGTCCCTTGAACTCAGCGCTGCAGTCAAAGACAACTCGAATTTTTCCGGGCTTTTTTGGGTGATACACTCCGTGGTGGGGCAGGTACCAAGTTCGACCATCGTTCGTGCCCTGCGACTCCTCTGGCACTCTTTCTGCGCAATTGCCTTTAATTAGCTCCTTCATGAACTTCATATAGTCTTGTTTGAATCTTTGGTCCTTGTCGAACCGTCGTTTAAGTTGATTTAGACGATGGACAGCTTGTTGTTTGTTGTCGGGGAGAGTGAGTTTGTCACTTCGCAAAGGGAGAGGCATCTCGTAGTGGCCATTAGGTAGCTGGTGTATACCTTCTTCTGCCCTCTTTAGAAAGATTCGATCATCGTGTGAGAGTCCCTTGGCACATTTGTTTTCACTAAAGTCAACGGCAAGCATTTTCTTTATATGCGTGTATACTTCTTTGACGTGCGTTTCCGTGAGAAAAACTGAACGCCCTTCACTCTTCACTCCGCAGGCAGGTGTATTCGTTTTCGCGCTTACCACGCCGACGATGCCCCAACCAAGAGCTGTTTTCTCTCCGTAAGGATCGTCGCCTCCTCCCGGAATAACTTCTTTGGGCCTGATAGCTTGGGTGCAGTTGTTGCCTATAAGTATTTCGATTTTGACGTCTTCTGAAACTGGCATTATTTCGTCCGCTATTTGATTTAGATGGGGCCATCTGCGTGCGGTTTCGGGTCTTGGTATGTTATTTCTGTCAGCAGGGATTAACTCTCGAGTGTATGCTCTTGGGAGTTTGATGTTTTGCTTCTCAAAGAATCCGCGTAAACGATATCTTCGACTTTACGACTGGCGATCGTTTCCTTTCCAAGCATCGTTGGCAGATCTAGGTTGACCTGTGTTCCGCTCAACTGAAGTTCTTCAGCTAAGCTTTCTCTGATGAAACAGGCGTCAGACTGCTCGTCCAGTAATGCATACACACTCTGGGTCGCTCTCGTGGTGTACCCACACGGGTACAATCAGTGAGTGGGTTGATAGTTCCTGTGTCTCATTTTCGTTTAGCTTGGTGCAGTGGCTAACTGCGAACTCCTTCGCTGTTTGTCTTGATTCGACGGCTTTATCTTTCCCAGGGTTTGACCGAGTATCTTCATGTAGAGCAGTTGGGTGGCTTTCTTTACATTGTCTGCAAGTCTTTTTGTTTCTACATTTGTTGCTGGTATGACCCTATTTGAGGCAGCTCCAACATAGTCGCTTCGAGATTATAAACGATCGCTTTTCTTTGATGTCGAGACTGAGAAATTTACTGCATAAATCGAGCTCGTGGTCTTCTTTACAATAGATGCATAGTCGCTGCTTCTTCGTTTCCGGTGTAGATGTAGGCTTGTTAGGGCTCTCTTTAACCCTTGCTTCAGTTGCGTAGCTTCCGACGGCTGCATTTCTACGTGGCATGCTAAGGGCCTTGCTACGATTGTTGTTGGTGTCTTCCGCGACTCTATTGACGTTTACGGGGTTACACGTTATCCTTGCTTCGGTTTGCACAAAACGACAGAATATCGAGAACGATGGATAGCCACTTGACTTTTCTTCCCAGTTTCGCAGGAGATCTTCAGGACTTAGGTCTTCGTTTCCTTCGTCAGGCGAGATCCATTTATCTACGATTCTGCTCCATCTGTTGATAATACTGCTAGGGAACTTCTTCACCATGCGCTGATTCTCTTCCGGATCGTTTAGTACGTTGAGATACGAGGTGGCTGACATCGCTGATCTTGCTTGGTTCAATAAGTCTGAGAATTTGCGTAAATTTACTCCGTCGTTATGTGCTATCTTAGGCCAGTCTCGTATTTTTCGTCGATATGCATCTGCTACGAAGTAGGGATTCCCATAGCGTCGCATTAGTACTTCCTTAGCGCGTTCGTAAGATTCTGTCGTGTTTTGTGTTAAGTAGCCATTTATGGCTTCCTTAGCTTCACCGGTTGTATATTTGCCGAGGTAGAAAAGCCTTTGCTCAGCCTTGGTGGTCTGACTCTCGATGATCGATTCAAAGGCGTTCAACCATTTGGGGAAGTGCAGTACGTCTCCCCTAAATGTGTCTGGCTCCTATAGAGGTAGACGATCGGAAGTGTTCCTTTTCGTCAGGACGTCGGCTAGCCGCATCAGTGTCTCATCTGTTGCGTCTGAGACTCGTAGGTTTTCGAATGAAAGTGGCAAGGAGTAGGAGATGGGCTTGGGAACCAGAGATGTTCACCTTGAGGCTCAGAGAGTTGTTGTTGGATAGCTTCTCCTCGTAGGGGTTGCGACGAAGTACGAGGCGATGTTTTAATTGGTGTAACAGGCAACTGTCGGCGTGTCACTTCTCCTCGTGGGGCTCGTGATGAAACATAAGGCACGCTTACGGAAGGCGAAACAGATTTTGTCGCTTCTCTTCGTGGGTGTTGTGACGAAGCATGGAGCGCAGTTACCGGCGATGGAACAGGCTGCTGACGTTGTAAAGGTTTTGCAGGTAAGATCCGTTTGTTTACATCTAGCGAAGCTTGCGACGAGCGATGAGGCGTGGTTGCAGGCGGCGTTGGTTGAATCACATCTCCTCGCAGACTTTGCGACGGTCGGTGTGTAGTCATTTCAGGCATGGCTTTGGGTAGCGGCTGGATCGCATCTCTTAGCGGAGCTTGCGACAATCGGTCTGAAACCGGCTTAGGAGTAGTTTTAGATAGCGTCGGCTGGATCGCATCTCTTATCGGAGCTTGCGACAATCGGTGAGACTCGTCAGATAAATGAGTACAAATTGCAGATAAACCCTCCTGTATTTTAGTTTGATGTGAAACTGGCGTTGTTTCGTTGAGTTTTATTGTTGCGTGTGCCGCTAAGTACGCCTCGACCCTTTTGTTCACGTCATCTTCCTCGTTTGGGAGGTCGATGTTCGCGTCTTTCTCAATTTCGAAACTATCCAGTTTATTAGGAGCATCAATCTCTGCGCGTCTAGCTGATATCTCTTTAAGTAACTGGATTCTTTTTAGCTCAGCCGCCTTTTCGCTTTCTATGTTCACAAATTTAAGTTCTGCTTCGAGTTTCGCTGCGTTTGCTAGAATGTTGGCCTTCCTTTCTGATCTTAACGATTGTTTGGATCGTCTCGATGAGGCGTGCGTGCTTCCAGTCCGTATAGAATATGAAGACCGATGTTCATTTCTTTCGGTTATTCAGTTCCCTTAAAACCGTACGCGCTTCGGTATATGATCGTTCATACTGCTCAGCTGCCCTTTCGATGTCGCGGGCTCCTAGCAATTTAACGAGTTCATCGTGATAATTTTTCGATGTTAGTTTCGAGGGATTGACGATTTTCAATAAGGTATCCTATATCGATAGAGTCTGCTAATGCGGATTCTGCATTTCGGGATTGTTTTCTTAGATTTCGTATGATCATTTTTAGTTCCTTTTCGGCTTGATCCTTTTTATACTCCAGGCCCTTTTCTGTAGGTTTCCTCGGCCCAGTAATGGGTACCACCCCCGCGGGCTCGATATGTTTGTCATTTGATACTGCACATTCTTTGGTTTCTACATGAAGATGAATGTTCTCAGGGTTCGAAGCAATGTTGTTTACAGTCTTTGAGTCATCCATTTCACAGCCGATATTTATCACTGGGAGAGTTCTTACTGTTACGGGTTGATGGGGCGAGTTTACTGAGCTGACCATTTATCGATTCCCGCAGACAGACAACGCAAACACCATATGCGAGTGGCAATTCTTTATTTGATCAGCACGTAAGAACTATGATTGAAAATATATAAATCTAATTATTAATTACGATTGTAAACGTATTTTCGCATCTTCGCTAAATATATTGAGCTTGAGGCATTATAACAAGATGAATGAAAAGCAAACAAACGGTCTCTTGAGTGACCTTGATATGTAATTGTGTAATACTCGTTCAATAGAATCACGACTTGATTGGATGTGTTGATTTACTATTATTAAGAAACTAGTAAGATTATATTGTATAGAAAGATTTCGCTTACCTCTGACCCCAACAATAGACTGAATACAGATATATTTTCTCCTGAATTAATAACTTCTACTTGTGCGTGTAGTCACTTGATTCAGCTTCCAAATCGTATAAACAATCACCGCGTGACCGTTGTATCATATTACACAACAGTTACAGGCATTTTTATACATATTTACTTTTATTACTATAGTAGTTTTTTATCTGTTTGTCTGAGCATCAAATCTTTTTCCTGATCATTGTCCATTGTTCTGTACTTTTCTGCATTTTTGCTCAACAATTGTTGTTTCTTATCAATGTCCATTGTTCTCTACTTTTCTGCATTCTTGTTCGACAGTTGTTGTTTCTTATCAATGTCCATTATCTATACTGTTCTGCCTTTTTGTTTAATAGTTTTTGTTTTTTTATACGATCCATTATTATGTTTTCGTCTCTTTCCTTCTTTGCTTTTGGGGGTTTAGCTTGCATGTCTAGTAATATCTTTTTCTTTAATGGTTCCATTCTTTCATAGTAACTTCAATTTTTCTGATGCTTCAGCAATCTTTTCGTTTTTGCATGAACTATCTAAATTAAGCTTCTGAGGCGGAGGGGTTGGCGCAGTGGTAAGATTTCTGCCTCCCAATCCTGAGGTCCCCGGTTCGATCCCCGGCCTGGTCAAGGGTTGAATATTTGGCTGACCTTCGTTCCCGCTAAAGGCCACTCACCTTTCCATCCTTCCAGGATTGGTAAATGAGTACCAGCATACATGGACCGCTTTGAAGCGGCTGCCTGAGGCGGTTATATGCTTCCGGTCCACTGGGGGTAAACTGATCATTGTAAAGCGCCTTTGAGCATTCATTTGGAAAAGGCGCTATATAAATGCAACACTTTACTTTTACTTTAACATGAATAAAATTGTATTGTATAATCTTCTTCTGATTTCTTTTAAACACTGATAACTTTCTCCACATGTGAATCTGTTCCATTTACATTAATTTTCTTGTGTAATGAATTGAAGGCAATTTAGACTGATCATACACCACCATGCAATATACATGCTTTGACTTTTTAGTAGGTTTGAAAATACAGCTTATGCAATTGGATGAAAACCACATCTCGAACCCACTGTTGCCAGTATTGTGACTGATAATGTCATTAAGCATGGATATGCTTTTAGACGAGCCAAACATTCTCCTTTTATAGCGCTATTGCAAACACAAGTTACTTCTGTCCCACATACATCAATCATATTAGGCAAGTTGTCTGGTGTTACAAAAATATCTAAATTAAGCTTCTGAGATAATTGTTTACCATTATTTATGATACTAGTTAGTGCACTTGAGTTCCAGTAGGCTTATGGTCTCACTACAGAGTAGCAAATTGGTTATGGCACAACTATCATTGAAAGCTTTGCATTTGTGTATAGTGTGGTCAGCAGGTACACTGATTTGCATTTCATTTCTCTGAAATGCACTATCATTATTATGTACACTTTGAGATGAAGATCCAAGTTGTCTATTTAGCTACAGTTTTCATAGACAGCAAAGAACCAACCATTGTCATGGGAACACAACAGATTGTGAAAATTTAAGTACTCTTGGACTGTTGCACACATATCATCATAATACACCCAATGCACTCCTCTGTTCATGGCTATATAAAATGGTGGCTTGCACAACGTACCACAGCTTTCACTGTATAGAAATTACCTAGCACATCTGCATTGAGTGCAAAATGAATACGATCAACACATTGTGACGACAATTCAATGTTTAGAAAAGTTGGCAATGTAACAAAATGCTGCATTCCACGAATATTACAAGATTGTCTTTGGCATATATCACAATAAAGAGCCCTAGTGCTGGGAAGAATGGCTTCTGAAACATGGTTTTCAAAATTTTAAGAAATTGGGTTGGAACAAGTACAAGTAATATAAAGAACAATTACATTTCCAGTCTTAATTATCCTACTGCAACATAGTGTACACGTCTGGTTAGTTTGCTGAATGGGAAACAATGAATTTAAGTTTTCACTCAAATTGCCTAGAGTGCGCATTGTAAAAATATCACTGAAGACAGCATCAGAAGTCATGGCAGAGAATGAAGGGCAGAAGTTTCTGATGTATGACCACACTGGTTCTCGTACAATGTCTACAGCACCAAGGTTTTGCCTTGCAATACAAGACTCATAGATTAGGTCAAAAAGTTCATTACGTGTAGTATTGTTAAGCTGAGTCCTAAATATGGCATAACACAGCTCTAAAAAACAATCTACTGCACAAGAAAATTTCCCAAAATGTCTTAAACAATAATTCTGAAAATGACTTCTACACAGTAATCCATCAGAGCTGCTGTTGCAGATTGGAATGCTTGAGGATCTTCTGAATTGCTCAGTATTTTCAGAACTGTTTATATTACCATTCCAAATATGTGACTCCTTGTTTGAAATGGCAAATGGATTGAAGCTACCATCTGAAGCATAAGGTATTCGCTAGACAAATGTCAGCTACGGCATTTAAATAAGGTAACACTGACCTTTCCTAGTACATAAAAAATAAGAACAGATCAAATCATGTTGATAACAGTGGCTATGTTTTGTACAATTTTGTAACAATAACAGCATGCACAGCCTTGTAGTCAGGTAAACATGAGGCATGATAACAATGGCTAGATAATCTTTATTCACTTTGAATGTTTGTAATGCTTTGAACACAATTGGAGTACTTTGAATTTAACGAGGCGTACCTGATAATACACCAAAATGATGTGTATCCGATGATACACCGATACAAGTTATATTTTACAGCAAAAGGTAGTACCAATGGCTGAAAAATAAAATACAAATATAATCAGCAAGAGATAAATCTTGCTTGAGGGTTCAAGCAATATCTTCTTTTTTGGACTATATCCTAAGGTAAAGCAAAAATACTACAATACTGCTAGAAAACTGGCTTGGAAGAGCAACTTCAGGGCCTGGTCAAAGAAACTTTGAACGACTACTTGAGAGAATAACTTGCAACTATCCTGTGATTTGCTCAAAATTGAGATCGCTATTCAAAGTCAAAAATTTGTTCATTCACTTATCTAATTTATATTCTTTTGTTTGTTTTGCCATCACACTTTCAGATAGCTGGCTGACTGATCATTGCTGAATTAGCTTGCTAGTGGCAATTATTTTAATTGAGGTTTAAGGTTTAGAAATCCATAGCTTTTTCCAATAATAGAAAACAACCCAGCTAATAATTCTAATGCTCCCATTTTTAAGAAATTACACATTTCTGTCCTGTCACAACCTAAAACATGTTTAGAAAATATATTTATACAAACCCAGAGCCAGAGTAGACACATTCTAACAACAAAATCAACTGAAGACTGTCGTCATCGAAACAAGAATATTTCTGTGAAATGGAGATCTTCAAGTTCAGTTCCATAATCAAACACCAAAACAATCAACGGACAAGTAGCTTGATTATGCATTTTCTAACGTTCGTGTTATGTATAAGCTTAAGTTTTGATCGCCGATCGATCGAAGCGGTTCATATTCAATTTTAGCGAGTTCATTCACTTCACACTTGCGAATTTTCTTTTGGCTTGCAATTGTTTATAAACAAAATAACTCAAATACTGTTCTGATATTTTAAATTTGTGTTCGCTCCTATTTCTTTTGGCATTCGCTATTTACGAAATAAAAACTGTTTTGTGATTGGCTTATCAAGAAAAAAAGTCGTTTCGCGATTGGCCAATTAGTCTCGATGGTAGCCGCGCTCTGCTTGGCTACGAAAATTTTACTCACTCACGACTCGATGACAATAGCGGCTATCTGCTAGCGCAGTAGCCACTTAAAACTAGGTTTTATTGCCGCCATCTTGGATTGAAAGTGAATTAAACGTGACAGCGCTTTGTGCTCTGATTGGCCTCGGCGTTTCCTGGCTGAATCAGAAAAAAATAAAAAAAAGAGGCGAATTTATACCTCATGCGCACACACTTCGTGCCCATGAGTAAAAATTCAATTTTAGGTCCTTTAAACATAAACACTCAAAACTCATATTTAATCAAGCATTTTTCTTGATTCAGACCATCACATTCTAATTTTTCAACAGGATTATGGAGGAAAATTAAATTATGCAATTTAGATCCAAAGCTTTTTGCATATCCTATCAAATCCAAGCAAAAATTAAATTGAGCATGTATTTGCCTGAAACGAGGTATTGGCAGCAAAGTCTTGAAAGAAATAATAATGCATAGCCATAAAAGTGTCAAAACTCCAATTTTGTTTACAAAGTGCTTCATAGTCACCTGACCGTGCAAAGCTGCTATTACCCATATCATTCGCCAGATAATAATTAGTCTTTGATAGCTAGCTCCTCCCCGATCTGACACCTTTCAAAATTAAATTTCGAACCAAGCAGCGTTTCAACTTCTCTTTGAGCGATAGAATTAAAGAAATCCGTAACCGATAAAATTTAAATATTTGTAATAATTTCTTATATACAGTAGTGTAAACAGAAACACGAACGATTTTGTTTTGGCAAAAACTTTGTGGAAATTTTAAAGAAACTTTGTACCTTTTTTGGCTAAGTTTTTAAACCTTCGGTCTGATTTTTTTGCTCATTAGCAAAACAGCCTTCCCAATGTTTCATGCATTTAAAATCATTTAAAAAAAAACATTTTCAATTTTCAGTGAGTGGATCGCCAAAAATCTTGATTTTTTCCGAACTTATGACGCAATAATGACGTCACAACGACATAACGCACCGATTTAAGCACAGATTTGTTTTTCATGAAACGATGTACCGTTTGATGTCAAAACTTGGCTTCAATATTTTTATCATTCTAGAGTTAAAGGCTGCGGCCTTTTCTTTCCCCACGCCACGTTATTTCCATATTCTTGGTTTTCACGCCCTCCCTCGAGACACCAAAGATAAGAGACGAATGAAGCGGCCATGTTGTTGCCCTAAACAAAAGAAATCATCGAAATTCTTTTGTTCAAGGGGTCCAACATGGCCGCTATGACGTCATGCGCACACCAAGAGTTGTTCATAGAGGCAAACCCCCGGGAATCGCTTGCAGTACAATCTGAAATGGCAGTTTACAATCTTCCCTCCGTCTTTCATAAAAATGATATCCCTCCATGCCAGTGGCTTAAAAATTCTTGTTTTTCTCCGTAGCTGGTACGAAGGGAGGTGCACACATGTAACCTCTTCGAGCCTTGTAACACAGCCAACGATTGCAAGTGCACTACGGCAGTTTTTCCATTAATCTGCGACTTTGGCCATGACGATACCACCAATACTTATAGAAATGTTTGCCTTGAAGACAATCTGGAGCCTCCTTATTGAGAGGGAATGCATCTCAAAAGCCTGAGAACCTAAAGGAACCCGTGGAACCATCACATGAACTAGCTATGCTATCCATGGTTGCAGAAGCTAGTTTGCTTAAAAGAATAACACAAAGGGTCCATATACGGTTGATATAGAAAAAAGACGCGTTGGCAACAGTTAACCGACAAGGAGCTAGATAGTAATGAATCGAAAGCGGCCGGTTCATCGCGCAGGTAACAAAAGAGACAGTGAAAAGGAACCTTAGTGAATTACATCAGATCTACTTACATTTTAACTGGTAATTTGCAAGTAACCCTTGATGTACATGTGACAATTCCTTCTTGTAAATACAATATTCAACGAGAACAATTTTTAGTAGGTATTTTTATCTTTTACTGAATATATCAGTGTTGAGTCCACTGCGAGTATCCACAAGCAGAGGAATGGATATGGAATTAAGGAAAGAGACAACAAAAAGTCATTTCATACAATTATATCACTGTTCATGCAGTCGATTAAAAGTCCATCTTAAAGATTAGTATTTATATTTCCTTTACGTGTATACAACTCCACAAGCATCGAGGGGATACCTTTGATTGCTAGAAGAACTCAAACTCTCACAAAACGTAAGTTAGTATTAAATGGAATACTTATCTGTCTCCCCCTATTCATGTCGATTATACTAATAGGTGAATGCGATGGTAGTCAGGTTCTCTTTTGCCTTCCTTAAAACCAAGTTTCACACACTAAGTTAACGAGTATTTTTTGGTCATAGCAAAGGTGTTAAACCTCAGAGATGCCTTAATTAAAAATGGATGTCTACAAAGCAAGAGAGATACTTGTGTAAATACACTTAAGATTTAGGCAATTCCATATTTATCGATATATTTTTTTATGTTTATAGATTTTATCTCCATATTTATCGTTGAATTTTATTCCGTTAGAAAACCTGTGAATTTTAGTGTATAGTTTCTATTTTTACTTATGCTTGGCTCTTTTTATTAGGCAGGTCTACATCAGTTGTACAAGTTTATACTACTGACCTGTGTTATCAAGTAAAACTGATATGAACGAGTGTATCTATCTGAGTGTATGTAGACTACCTAGCTTAGACTTGCAATCGAAGAAACCGGCCTGCCATCTATTTCCATGGGCGGCGGAAACGGTGAGGGTGAG
>JAOBAT010143863.1:0-11316 GCA_026413305.1 Hydrozoanthus tunicans
TTCGGGGTGACAAAAAAGGTAGCAATGACCGTCGGAAAATTCCTCTAAACACCCTAAAAAAGACCAAGGAATAAAATTTTCCACTTTAAAGAACACCTGTTGGTTTATTAACTACTAAAAAGTAGAAATTGAAAACTAATTTTTTCCTCGGATAGCTAGTGGGTCGTTGCGAAGTTCCCTCGCGTAGTGCGGTCAAGCGTGATATGCAGTAAATGTTTAAAATGAAGGCGGTCGCGTAATAGGACGTTTGCCGAAGAAATTTTGTCTGAACTTCTTACTCAGTACGCACGTTTGCTAAAACACGGGACTGCAAGCAGTCTAATAGCTTGGCGTTTTTCAACCCTGAAAAAAAAACAGGCTCTTGGTTTAACACAGGATTTCTTTTAACGACCCCTTAAATAGCATATGACACGAGATCAATTTTTTAATTTTCAAAAAGTATACTACAAAAAACATTGGTTTGTCAAGTTTGAGAAACTGAAATGAAACAAAATTATTTGCGTGTAAATTTTCTACTGTGCATGTGTGAATGACAGACCGTAGGATCACACTTTACGATATTTCAATGCTGTGACATTCTGTGGAAGGCTCACGAACACGGTTCTGAGGGGCTGTTTCTTAAGCTTGATTAGCTCTATCTTTTTCATCAGTAAGCTATGAAATAAGCACTCAGAATTGCGACAATCATCATGCGTTCAGTCACAACACCATGCCAAGCTGCTCTAGAAACATCGAAGAGCTTGAGGGGCCCTTTTCTGCCACTATTTATCTTCATTGGAGCAGCAAACACCATGGTACCAGTGGTGGGTAGTTGGTCTAGATTGGCTACGTTCTCAAATCCGGGAATATTGGCTTTGAACAAGATTTGGTGAGATTGGACATCCTTGGATGGTCCATAATCCAGCGAAGCGGTGTCCAGTCCAACTGCCTTCTCTTTACGTTTCACCATCAACTTAGCGGCGTCAGGGTGAATTCCTGAAAGACGTAAAATGAGTCAAACTTAATTGCCGAGTTTCTAAGGCTATAATATGGCTAACTATATTTACAAACAAACTTCAATTAAACGCCTTAGAGTAATGCTGGACTAGCTGTTTGCTTGTTTGTCGCTTGTATAAAGCAATGGGGCGTTTGCATCGAAGTAGGTAAGAAGTGAAGAAGTATACCCATACCTGGCAAGTTTAATGAGCTGCCGTTCCCAGACTTCAACCCCAAATTTTTTGATCTTTCAGACCAGAACTTTCCCCAACCAGAGTAAACCATCACAACCTTTCCTTGTGGTACCTCGCTATGCCCTGTTTCCCATTCCTCAGTATCAGATGGTGTTAGTTGACTAGTAGAGCCTGGCCAGTAGACTGTTCCATCAACCAACGAGTGTGTCGTATTCAGGCACCTTGCTTCGTTGCGATGTGCTTTGCATTGCTGTTTCTTTCCTATTTCAGCGAAGAATCTCGTTGGCCCTCCTTTTCCAACTTTGACCTTTATTGGAGGAGCGCAGACCATGGCTCCTTTAAAAGATAAATACAACGCATACAATTATTTATCCGCACAACAGCTTATAATTTAAGGCCTTCACGGATAACTGAACAATGTTCCAAAATACCTTCGAGATAAACATGTATGTATAAAAGAAATTCCAGACCGAAGAGAAATATTTTAGGAATTATGGTATAAAGTTTTCGATATTTCTATGTAGAATTAAACATTGAAAAAGAGGTCCTAAAACGCATAATAAATTTCATTTCTTGTAAAATCAAATCAGTTTTGATTTCCCAAAAGCTTATCTTCTGTCTAATATTTAGATTATATTTCCTTAGAATATCAGGCACATCTGGATCATTTACAGTTCCATCTTCAATTCCTACAAAGATAGAATGGAACTCTACACTTTTCAGAATTGAATTTGCCTGGATTTACCTGAAGAAAGCATCAAAGAAAAGTTTTGAATGGCGCTGCCCAGGAATTTCATGTTATCTGGAAAACAATTTCCCCATCCAGCAATCACATTAGGAATCTCTCCAATGGCTTTTTCTCGTTTCTCCAAATCCTTAAGAGACAACTTGGAGTCCGGGTAGTTAACACCTTTCCCCTTTGTGTTCCCTACAACAGCAGGTCCTATCAGGCTGTCAAACTTGACCTGTTCCAAAGTCAAACTATCCTTATAAAAGTGACCTTGAGCATCGCTATGTGGCCCTCCATGCTCACTCCCGGAAGTGTGATACGCTGAAAAAGAGTTTCTTTCCTTTGCTATTCCATTGTGCACCAACGAATGGTTAAATCTTGGGAATCCAGGCAAGTAAATTGTCTGACTGTCAAAGTTGAGTACAACCACGATTGCAATCAAAGCCTTGCAACTCAAATTGATTTCTAAACATGATAAAAAATTGCTTTAGTTTCAAGAGGATATTGATTAGTTGGAGATAGGGCCTCATATATGCAAAGAGTGAGGAGCTTTTGGATTTCTTTCTTACATATGTAATTTTACTTCAACTAACAGGGAAAAGATAGAGTTTCTGGTAGCCGGCCAAAACCAGTTAGTATTTCCTAGTCACTCCGAAACTACACGCACGTACAAACACACGAACAAATATCGTATCTGAGGAGGAGACTGGTTCGAATACGACGCTTTTGGCGCGGTTTTTCTACTTAAGCAGCGCGCGCCTTACCAAAACGGACGCGCGCTCAGGAAAAAGGGCGCCAAAACTAATTTAAGATGCCAAAACGTAAACAAAGGTTTTTTGCTCAATCTTTCAGTGCTTAATTCGATCATTTCATACTGTATTCTAATAAACTGCGCCCCGTTCACGGTCTCGACAAGAAAATGGAGGAGGTGAAAAGCGTTTTGGCGGCCTCGATGATAATCACGAGGTCCGCATGATGGGTCAACTACTAATAGTTGATTTCCGGTGGCTTCCAATGCAGCACGGTTGTCTTGGGCCGGTTGTTCGTAAACCAACTAACTTTAATCCGGGCCGATTAGCTCTTCACAAAGCCTTCTGGTTGTTATGATAATTAGCCCTGGATTATAGGCTAATGGTCTTTTGACAAACTGGGCCCTGGCGTTTTAGGTCTCTAATAAAGGCCGGCGCACACTTGAGGTAAAGAGCTGAGCTGTTTGCTCGCGAGGCTGTTTGCTCAGCTTGTTCCGCACGTTTGCGGCAAAATTTTTGTGAGATTTTTTGGGTAACCTGGCTGGGACATTCATGAATTACGGAGAGTCCAGTCGCGCACTGAGATTTGTCAACGGTTTCTCGCAAATATCATAAGTTTTGAATGCTCGGTTTTTTAGACAGGTAATGTCATAACCTAACCATACACTGAGTTCTGGTCCAGTTGGCCGAAAGCTATCTGAGAAACTGATGAAATTTTGTTAGACGGAAGTCTGTTGTTTTCGAGCGTGCCAGCTCCATTTGGCCAAGAGATTAGATAGTTTTCGTGTAATTTGTAACTTGCTAAAAATTAGGATGTGCGTAAGATTATAGCCTCCTTTGGCTGTCTGAGAAGCCAAGTGTTTGAAATTGTTTGCGGGCCTTCCTTTAAGTCATGTCCCGACTGATTACCATGCATGCATTATGCAATAGCAACCATATAATCGGGATACAACTCCGAGTTACAGCTACGAGGAAAAGAACAAATTGAACAGAATTATGATACCATTGAAGAGGCCTCTTTGCACGTTGCATTGAGGGAACAAGAAAAGGGAAATGGTTCCGGCGATAATTACAATGAAGATGATGAGACTAACATAATTAGTGATGACGAAGATTGAATCATTTTAAAACGGATTTCAGTTATCAAGAACAAACTTATAGGGTGCGTTCGTAAGAAAACATGACTGAACAAATTGTCTGTTGCTGTCCTTAAAATAAAAATCGATGGTCTATATCCTAACGAAAAATTTTCGGATGCTAAAAATTTCCGGACGCTAAAAGTTTTCGGACGGCTTAATATTTGGACAAACTTTTTGTCCGAATGAATTCACCCGAAATATTTTTTGATAACAATGTAACACTCTTGAGAACTGTAAAACATGTTAGTTAGTACAAAACTCGCTAGCAAAACCTATAACAGCTTGAGTAAAGAACGCGGGGGAATCACGTCGATGTATGCCTGGTACGCTGTCCTCGTGTATCGGCTTCGTTATCACTTCAAGCTCATTTAACTGGGTCAGTTGATAAATTGGGGATTCGAATCGAAAATAGCAATCTATGTCCTTTTTGATAACTGTTATAAATAAGATATGTTAACAAAATATAGGCCACGAATGAAATCTTTCTTGAAAGCCAAATATGCAATCACTTTTAAAAAGCAACTCTTTCTCAAACGTACCTTCAAGCATGTTATAGGCGTATGAATGTATACCCGGGTTTCACTCGAGGCAGGGTTTTGGGGTATGGATGATTTCGAAGCTGGCCAGCTAGGGTGGCAAATGCAATGATCACTCTTTCACAGTTTTGGTCTGTGTAACTTCACGGACTACTAATGCGACGATGCAGCTCCGATCCTATACTCTCTGAAGCTTGTGAAAGCTTCACCATGCCTCAGTGGATCACTAATATCTCAGTACACAGTTTGTTTATGCAATACAAACTAATTTATGTTAATCCGCCTGTATGTGATTCTCATAGAACAGCCTTCTCTCCTGCATGGTTTCTGTATTCAATTGCAAACTTTGTAATAAGTTGAGCAATGCGTGAAAGCACAAGAATTGTTCTCTTATTGGCAAAGCTTGTTTTCGAGCACCATTATACAGGCTTCCGTGTCAGCTAGTTAACAGAACTGGGTAGTAGAACAAATATTCTCTGAAAGAAACTATATATTTCATACCTGTTGCCATTCATACTTAAGTACCAATATATCAAAATTAGACAATGTCCTGTCAAAGTTAAAGAGTTGATATGTGAGCGCGTTTGTCAGATATATCACGTACGTTGAAATCCAACTTTCTTCGCCTGTTTCTTCTAAAGTACAACGTAAGGATACAAACATTTCAATCTATGTTTTGGAAACAACTCATGAGGGGTTATTGGAGAAATTTAAAAATGGCCAAATAAATCCCAAATTTCACTACATGCACCGGTTTTTCGATTTTTACAGAGATGGCTCTTAAATGTTTCTAATGTCGAGTTTTAAAAATCCTGCCGAGCAGCCAGGAGCATTTGAGAAGCTAAGTCAAGGGACACTGATACAAACTGCAAAAGAAATATTAATACATGAAATACAGAAGGATTTCGGACACCGTTCAACCAATAATGCATATGAGTACAACTTTAACTTGTGACTCAAGACAACGGGTTCTTTGTGTCAAGGCTAGTTTTCTTTAAGTGTTTACGCTCTCGACTGAATGCAGTCAGTTTAAGCATGCAATTTTAATTTGTTGGTACGCCAGGTCCGCCAGTGCATGCATAGAGGTTTCATTTTGACAACCGTAAAGACTTATAGCCAGACACTACCTACCAGTACCTGCTCGGGGGGGGGAGGGGATACTCCGGGGTCAAAAGGGTAGGGATGACCGTCGGAAAAGTCCCCAAAGTACCCTAAAAATACCAAGGGATAAAAATTTTCCACTCTAAAAAATACCTCTCGGTTTTAAAATTATCCTAAAAAATATCAATTGAAAGCTGAAATTTTTGGCTGGGTAGCTAGCGCCCCTTGTATTGTGCTGAACGTGATATGCAGTGAATAAAGGCACGCATTATAAAACGTTCGCCAAAGGAAGTGTTTTAAAACTTCTTATCAGTACGCTTGTTTGCTAAAATACCGGACTGCAAGCAGTCCAATAGCTTGGCGTTTTTAAACCCTAAAAATACAAGATTCCTTTTTACAACCCCTAAAAAATACCAAACTGGCAATATTAACCTTTAAAAGTTACGACGGTCATACCTACTAATCCCAATATAGGGAGTACCCCCCCCGGGACCTGCTCGGTCTATGCGTTGACTACAGATAACTTGTTACCATCTGTTGAACCTATAGTTTTAACAGTCTATTTATAAAAAGCGCACCTTGTCTAAACTCGGTTGAGAATCGGGCAAGGCATCGTGTAATTGTGGTTGATCACGAGAATTCTTTCGATGCAACCGACATACTAGAATTATCTTTTTAACACACACGCATCTCCAGCAACCTGCAACTGCAATGAAAAGGCATGTATCAATGTAGCTTTAGTTCCTCCATTAACCATTTATGTTAAGCTGCTGTCATCAAGACAATTTGGCCGGGATCTGATTGTTACTTATTATTTTGTTTGAAGCCTTACGGGCGGTTCCTGCGACTCGAGTCGCAGCAGTCTCAACAGTTGCAGCAGTCGCGGACGCCATCGGTTTCCATATAGTCGCAGCAGTCGCAAGAGTCGTAGAACAACTTTTTTCGCGACTCCTGCCACTGCTGCGACTATATGAAAACCGGGCTTTAAGAAATGTCATTGGATCTGTGAGACCAACGAAGACGCGCGCCGACATTAAGTACTAAACAGTATGCCAGTTTTGGTGACTGACTATTGTAGCTAAAAATTTTCAACTTTAATCTGCGAATCCGTAAAAAGTTAAATATGTGAATTTCAAAGTTTCCCCCCTGGCCTGTGCTCAACTCGTTCTTGGTTTGAACCAGTTTATTTGCTTTTGAGTGAGCCTCGTTGTTCTACAATTATTCTACAATAAACAAAGCCTGTATGTTTACTAAAAAAAACTGTGCGTCTTAGCGATATTTCACGGCAGGTTGTTTTGTTGTCAAAATTTTTAAGATGGGGGATTCACACACACTAAGACACACACAAACAGACAAGGAACCCAGACCAAGACACATGTTTTTGTATTAATTGTCATAAGAAATGTACAATCTTACTCAACCCATCTAAAGTCATCAGTTTTACAGCCAACTTGAAGATATAAACCTTATGTTGTATGAGAAGCATGTTTAAACTTCGTGCAGTTTTATAAAGATCTATACCTACTCAGGCGTTTTTGTTTATTTCAATGAAAGAATGCCTAAAAGGCTCACATCAAGATTTTCTCAAAAAATACTGATTGAGTGCGATTTCACTTCCTGTTTTTTCACGATCGCTTCCTGTTTTTTCATGACGAGCTTCAACAAAGACGAATTAAATCAAGTGGGGAATCTTTACTGACTCTTCACGTGCAATTCTTTAAAATCGTTGCTTAAACCAGAGATAGCACAAACTGGGTTTCTTTTCAAACTTTAATATTGAACGTTTTAGTTTGGAGGATTAATTGGTGCGTACAAACTTTACTCATGGTCATGATAAAAAGTTCAACCTATAAAAAGTTCTACGGTTTTCACGCGTTAAAATTTAAAAATGCTTTGACGTTTCGACTTCACTTGTGGAAGGCTTCATCATCATCATTCTGATGAAGCCTTCCACAGGTGAAGTCGAAACGTCAATGCATTTTTAAATTTTAAATTTTAACGCGTGAAAACCGTAGAACTTTTTATTGATCTTATCTTTTTATCATGTCTTATCCACGCGAAAGCCTTAAGATTAGTATTTACTCATGGTCAACTATATTTAACAATGGAAGGGTCGCTGACACAATTTGGTCAAGTTTGAATAGCTTCTCGCAGCCCGTTTCTAGTAAAAGCGCTTATCTAAACAAGAATACTCAGGAAAACAGAAAAACACCTACGCACAGACTGCTCGCTTCTGAAAGACTCGTGTTCTTAAAATGGGACCAAGTCTCCCGCTGAGATCGAATTACGGAAGTGAATCCCATTTTTCCATTACCGCAATTTTCCCCAATGTAACTAAACTTGCTTAAAAATAATAACATTTCTAAAGCGCATATTTTATCATGAAAGTTTTCATTTCTGCCTTTTTGAGATGTTCCATTAAACCCTGAGTAAGAAACTGAGTGAAAACGATTGCTACAGGTCTGTATATGAACTAAAATCTTTTGCAACAAAGTTTATTTTAAGACCTGCTGTTTTCATCCGCAAAACACTTCACGACAACATTTTCCACAGATTTCATCAACAAAGCTAAAAGCTAAAACATCAGGCTATGGACAGGTGCTATTGAAGATGTAAGCACAACTTATTTGACATACAGGCAGGTGGAACAGATCATCAATGCAACGTTTGCTATTACCATTCAAAATAACTTTCTATGACGGGAAGACATATGAAGACAGATTGGTGCGAACTAATTTCAAAGAAATCAAAACGAAACCAAGCACGACGAGTTTTCCGGTGTTTTCCTACCAGCAATATCCTGTCATGGACTTCATAAAACCTTTCTACTTAACTAAATCATGCAGTTACGTATAGCCAGAGCAAAACCCATGTTTTATTGCAAGAAGGCCTTATTGGACGAATTACATGTTTTCTTCCTTTTCTTGTCGTTTTTTAATCTGCTAATATTTGATAAGCTTTTGTGTTCTATATGAAATTTGTACCACCTGAATTTCGGAAATTAATTTGGGGTTGGCACTATAACCGTAACAAAGACAATTTTGGTTTATTCGTTTTCTACTTGTTGGCATTTGAAAGGTCTTAAATGCTTCCATTGGCGCTTTATATTGATTGATTTAAGGAGTATCAACATCTCACCTTTGGAAAAAAAATGTTTATGTACGTGTCTACGCAATACCTAAAAGATCATATTAAATCAGCAAGTAGTTTATTGGAAAGCAAAAAAAGATGGATACAGATAAGAAATTTAATCAACTCGAGAGGCTTAACTCACTACACGGCGGCAGTAAACATCAGTTTGCATAAAACTCATTTCCTTAAAGAAAAAAAATTTGCTGGGTTACCGCCGGAAGCCTTTTAAAAAGCATAAGCCATACAAGCATGTATAATGAAATGCGCCATTAACAGATCCGCTGTTGATAGTTTTTTCCGTTTAGAAGGCCATCAACGTAATCTTGCGTTTCATTTTCCTAGAGGAAGCTAAGCAGCTGAACAGAAACAGCATGAAAATATAATCAAAACTCCGAGCATTTGGCAATCTACGTGCACTGCCGTGGAAACACACGTTTGTTGTTTCTTCAGTTATTCCAAGCTTTGGCCACAAACAAGACTTAAGTGTGTGGTAGTGAAAAAACCTTGAAAATCGTTCTATTCGCGAAAACGAAGAAAAAAAGATGATGCGCCGGGACATTCTCAATGCAAGTCTCTCATTTTTCGAGAACGCTACATCGGACTATGATGACTACGAGGATCAGGATTCTGAACCAGATCCAAAATTCTACGCGACCATCGATATTCCATTATTGTGTTTAGGATTCCTCATCGTAGGCGCGAACTTACTGGTGATAGTACTAGTGCTAAAAAGAGAGTGCCTTCATAGCTACACCAACGCTTTTCTTGCAAGTTTGGCCTGCTCAGACCTTCTCACTGCTCTTGTTGGAGTTCCTGTATTCATCGGTTGCTCCGCCACACATCAAAACAGAATTTGTGTTACATCCACGATATTTCATCGCTTCGTATCAATTTCATCGGTTCTCCACTTGCTCGTTATAGCTTCTGACCGATATTATACCATTATCTTCTCGATGAAGTATCCAAACAGTTTAACAAAAACTCGAGCATGTGCCTGCATCGTTTTTGTTTGGGTGTTGTCTCCTTTCGCTGCCGCAGTTCAGCTCGCCTGGATTAACATCAGTAAAGTGAATGTAAATGATAACGCAGAGGAAAAAATAATCGAAATTGAGAAGTACTACTTATCAGCATGTTTTGTTTTGTTCTACGCTGTTCCATTGCTACTCACAACAGGAATGTATCTTTGGATTCTTATTGTAGCTCTAAAGCATGCAAAAACGATCCGCAAGATAAAAAGGGTTTGCCCCAAACCTAAACCCAGCGTTGTACGAGTCATGCATGAGTATAAGGGCTGTATTGTTTTTGCTACAATGCTGGTTGTTTTCTACGGCTGCTGGGTTACATATTTTCTCATGGGCTTACAGCATCACTTTGGTGAAAAGCTTTTTGCTGCACCACAATGGAGCGAGATTATAATGATTTTCTTGCGGTATGGAGCTTCGTTTTTTAATCCTGTTCTTTGTGCTTTCTGTAAGCGAGATTTCAGACTCGCGATTATCTCACTTATTCACAGGTCAAACGAAAAGAAATCTGATTGTGTAGTTGTGTTCAGTTTAAGAAAACAAGCTAAGATGAGCTGTCGTAATAACGGTAGACTTTCTATGTATACCTCAAACACACACACACGACAAGATCTTGACTCACTCTAAACGAGAAACTCTTCTGTAGGCGTTTCTCGTCAACTCATTGGAAAGTGACTATCCGGCACATCGAGCGAGCGGATGCAAGACTTATGTCCAGCGGGAATAGACAAGAACTTATCCAGTGACTCGGCTCCGCATGTGAGTCTCTGGATAGAGCATCTGACTGGTAATCAGAGAGTTGCCGGTTCGACTCCCGTCGATCAGTGACTCAAACATTTTTCTAAGCATTGAACTTGAGGAGGACTTTCTTTCTATCTTCATTGGAAATTCTTCAGATGATACGATTATGATATGAAGGTTCTTTGCGTATCACCACTATTAAACATCCCTTGAACTAAATATCACTTTTAGAATTTTAGTTCTAACAAAAAGAAACAAAAGTGATAAACGAATGTTGTTTAAAAGTGTTTTTGGAAACATGATTGAAAAAGTACACTTATTTCAAGAAACATTACTGGATGAAGTTTTTACTTGATTTCGAGAATGCTTTGAATCATTTTATTCATAATGATTTTCTTTTTTATATGGGGAATCTTTCTTGAAAGGTCGGGCGTTTTCTCCAAGTCCGAAGGACGAGCGATTTTAACTTAAAATGCGGAGGGTGCGATTTCTGCGGTCAGGCAAATGGATTTATTCCAGAGCTACTTTTCCAATTCTATTTCTTTTTTTGCTTCATGCTTAGGGCTGCTACAAAATTCAATACAAGTTCGTTCTATTGTTTACCAGAATTAAAAACCTAACGGATGGATCGATTTCTAGTCACTATTTAAAAAAAAAAACTACTCTAAAAATAACCACAAAAATAGATGTTTTCAGAAAACAAATATTGCCGCTATATCATTTTACTGGCATACTTTGCTGAAGATAGCAAGAATGAAATTTGAGCGACTTTTAAGCCTAGCTTAAAAGGTTTTACGAAAATAAAATTGTGACCACAAGAGTGCACTATATACAATTTACCCTAAAATTAGCGAATTTTGTATTATATTGAAGATTCAATTAAAGAATTTCTTAAATTTCCAATAATATAATTATATTTCCAAATGGACGATTTAGTAGCAGACTTGTTAAAATTTTTAAAACAAATACGACAACTTTGATTTTGGCAGACATGTTT
>JAOBAT010143874.1:0-11316 GCA_026413305.1 Hydrozoanthus tunicans
CCCCACCACCTACCCACCCTCCCGTTGCGATCTGTGTTGCTTGCTAGCAACTGCGGAGGGTTACGCTCAGTTATTCAATCAACAACAATCACGGCAGCATTGATATTGAACGATTCAAAAAGCTATAGTTTGTATACCACAAAGATATTTACATCGCTGCAGCTTTTAACGTTAAATTTAAAAATCAATTAACGCTTCTAAAATGCTGTCTGGTTAAAAATGGGTAAATCGAACTTTTTCAAATGTTCTTGAAGAATCAATTTTTTCTCTAAGAGAATTTTATTTGACAGGGGGCAGCGTGGCTCAGTGATAAAAGTGCCGGGTTTGCATGCGGTTGCCCCAAGTTCAAATCTCACTCTGGCCACTAACCGGATTTGGCTTCGGTCATTGAAGCAAACCCACCACGCTTGAAAACAGCCAACTGGTCTGTCTGCCTCCAATCAGTTGGATTTCTTAACCGCAGTCGTGTTTGTTCGGAATCTTTTTTAAAACTATTATTACTGAAAAACCCCTTTGGGAAGTTGTCATATTACGTACTTATTATCATCATTATTATTTTCAGTGTAAGAACAAAAGAGAATTTCAAGCCGTCTAAACAATACATATTTGTTCTCAAAGCCTCTAGGCCCGGGTTGTGTCCACAGCCGTCAAACGAAAACCTGTGCGAGGAAGGCGAGTCACCCGAATGCACGATGGACACTGAGTGCATGGCCCCCGCTAAGTGTTGCTATGACGGTTGTACCAGTGCGTGTGTTGATCCTGACCCTGAGGAACCGATATTGGACAGAGGTATGTTTGATTAAACCTTTTCGGGACGAAAAGGGTAGTCCTAATAATGATGATGATGATAACAATAATAATGATAACAATGTTAATAATAATACAAATAAGAAGAACAAGAAGAACTAGAAGAAAAAGAAAGATTTATTGTAGCATTCCACTAAAAGTTAAATTTTTCTCAGTTTCATGTAGTTTGCAGTGGATACTTGCTTGATTGGCATTTGCGATCACTTTTTTTTATTGAATAAGGAAAAACGCCAGGTGATCGAGGAAGAGCGCATGTAATCTTTTCAGATTTCAATGAACAAAGATATATACCCCAAGCTCCACTCACATATTTTTTAGACAGGGGTGTGGGTGGGGAAGGGGTCGAAAAGGTTTGTTTGAATGCAACTAAAACTACACAGTCGCCAGGAATATGGGGGGGGGGTCGCAACAGAAACTGCAGGGATTTTTTTCAGTATTATATTTTTCTTCATCTCAAAACAACAATAAAAATAATGATAATAATGATTTAGTGTGCTAAAAAAGTATAGGGATTATTTTGGTTTGAGAGTTTTGGGTATAAAATATAAACCTCTGCAACTCCCCCCCCCCCCTGATTCTGATATTGATTGGTCTTCTGTTACTTTTAAGGCACACCTAAACTGGGGAAGTGCCCGTTTGTCTTTGGTTCTGACGTCTGCTCACCAGATGCAGCCGAAGAAAGCGAGTGTGCTTATGACTCTGACTGTATGGGGGATGAGAAGTGTTGCAGTGACTCGTGCGGGGCAATGAAGTGTGTTGAGATTAAACCGATTGCTTTATTTAGCTCGAATAACAATGAAGAACCAACGGAGAAGCAAGAAGGTGAGTATAATTAATGTGTTGCAGGGTTTAAGAAAAAAAAAAATTCGCTAGTAGTTTAATGAATACCAGCCGATATCAATGGTACATATTTTAACAATCTCCATCTATTTTACCAAAAACACCCTTTGATTTGTTGTGACTTGCGCTTGGTTAGTTTTCGTATCATCAGCTATCAAAAACTGCAATATCTAACAATATTCAAACCAGCACCAGTTGAGTGCCTTGCGAGAAAGACAGTATATAATTTGCCTCTAGTTGCGCGACATTTTTCGCGGGCATCGAGACGAAGTGCAAACTGAAAGCCAACACGGAGTAGTTTCGCCATTTTGTTAAAACAACCCACTGTTTTATAATGATTATGCTAAAAGCGAGGCTGTATCAAATTATTTAAGGTATTAAAAATGACGTCCAAGCTATTAACTACTTTGGGCGTATGACGGAATGGCACGTTTCAATTCTGCTTGCATGCAGTGAAGAAAGATAGTTGTCGAAATAATCTCTGTATTTCATTTGCCCACACACACAGTGACATCAATCAGAACATGTGACATTGGCGCTTTCGAATTAAAAGACCAATAGCTCTATTTCTTGTGACTACAGCTCCGATTGTGGATGTGACGTCGATCATAAGAATACAACGAATAACCACCATTTTTGATAACCATATATATATAACACGCCCCTGAAAGCCGCTCTGGCGAGGCTTTTATCTACCTGGACCATTAGATTTGAATATTCACGATCACTTGGCCTGTTTTTCCTCTCATAGTCAAAGATTCAAACTAGTCTCCTCCGCAGGCAACTCATTAGGTAAAAGGGGCTTTGGAGACTGGGAGATAGTGGCAAAACCAAGACGAAGAGAGGAGCCTGGGGCGGGGGAAGAGATAAATCCTTCTTCTCTCGCCTCATTCCCTGACTCGCACCTCGCTCGGGGCCCTCGGTCCCTCGATAGTCTTCATACATGCCTGCGGATCGAGATAAGATTTAAACAATACTGGTGTAATCTAGAAAAAGGAAAAGCTTGAGAACATTACAGAGAGAAAATAGAAATTGGTCAAATACATACATAGAAACCTACTGAAGATGAAAAGAAATTCTCTTAAACTGGTATCATCGAGAGTATGAGTTCTAGTAGGGAGAGTTTAGCACTACACCATTGGCATATTTGGGGTTAAGTTATAGAAGTGCATTTCTTTTATCGAGAAAGGGCAATATCGATACTTTTGCCCAACACGAGCTATAACAAAGCCTGGAAAGTTTTAGGAACAATGCCAACAACCGAACACCATATATAGTCAGCTATGAAGTATAAACTGTTTGACGCCATAGTAACCGACCCAAACCACAAGCTACATGGTTTATTGCCACAGGAAAATACTGCTAGATACAATTTTCGAAACAATCATCCCTTTTTTACCGCGCGTTCACACCAAAAGGGCAAATAATTCGTTCATAGTTGCTATGCCTCGGCAATTCAACGCATCCTCTCATAAGTCACGGATTATTTCTCGTTTTGCAGTATAAGGATGGAGAAGTTTTACAAATTTTAACCTTTTTACTATTGATATTATTCAACATAGATTTACCAACATTTGTAATTACCATAGATCGTTATAGACAATTTATATGTATTTTTTAAAAAGTTACTTAATTCAGCCCTAGGGCCGGGCTGCGATGTAATTTTAAATAAACCGTCTATTTATCCATCTAGCTGCTCTTGCTCGTAACATTATACAGCTCTCAGTTATATTTCTTTCTTTTCAAGTCCCTAGTGGGGCGCCCCTAAATGTTCGAGTGGTCCACAAGTCAGCAAGAAAGATTGTACTGTCGTGGAGTGCGCCAGAAAAATCGAATGGAAAAGTATTACAGTATGAAGTGAGTTACGGTCTGGCTCAGTCAAGCAAAGTGGAAACCTCCATCTCTACTTATAAGGTGTATGAGATCGAGAAGTTACGCCCCGACCGGGAGTACGTACTAAGAGTTGCCGCCTATACGGAAGAGGGACTGGGACCTTATTCTGATGAGCTGCGCGTTCGTACTGACCCCGATAGTAAGTTTATTTTTATTGTGGTATTTGAATTGTTATAAACGTTTACGTGGGCGGCGGAAGCAAAAACTTAATTAAGAGGGGGGGGGAGGTAGGATTTGGTAGATTGTGCTTGAAGAAAAGGATATTAGTATCCTTCAGCAGTGCTCATACGTACCTTTTGTGAATTATGTCAAAATTTACTAATTTCTGAAAATTGTGCTCTCTGTCACCTAAATTATGCTACTTAGATTTTGAGGAAAATAAAAATGGTCAGTAGCTTAACTCTATTAATTTTGACTTCAATGAGAACACTCATATACTCCACCTTCCAGTCTAACAGTCTCATGTCTAAATAGTTAGCATCGAAAATACGCATGTTCGCAACTCCAAAAGCCAAATGATTAACAAATGATATCAAAATCAACCGTTTCTAAGTTCTAAATCCGGGTCAGAAAGTTAAAGCACGCATACTTGTTTTAGACGCTATCCAGGCAAACCCTCAGTTCAGTTTATAAAGACAACGTACTATACATGTGGTTAATCTCTGTGTTATCGGTTATTGTACTGGAGCATTTACACAAGCCTGGAAGTAGTCTACGAGAGCATGTTCTTGTGAATCATTGAACGATTTAAGAATAGAGAATACACGTTCAGCGGCTGCAAACGAGGCTGGTCTTTTTCAAGACAATTGTGTTTAGTATTGACAATTATCATAAAACTGAAAATTGTCGTTTTTCTCATGTGTGCGGGAGATCGATGAATGAAAGAAATTAAAATTATTCATAGAAATTATTAAGCTTCCCTCTCTATTGTTAAGCCCCCCATCCCCCCCTCATCTCTTTCTCTCTCTAATGAGACGTCCCCCCCCCCCTCCCCCCTTCCTCTAAAATGCCTAAAAACATAAAAGGGGGTTTACTTCAGTCCAAGGATCTTTCAACGGCTCATTCATAGTTAGCCTGTGCCGCTGATTTTCTATACCTAGCCTGGTATAGTCGACGGTGTAATTAAACTTGGGCCGGATGCAACAGCAGGCTATTGGACGTTTAACTAACTCAGATGTTCTGGACACAGCAATTTTCGGTTTCGGGTAACTGCCTGGACTGGACTGTTCTATGGACTTTTGTTTAATTATGAAAATATATAGAGAGGTTAAGGCTTTAGAGGGCCATGTGTTAGAAAATCTCAGAGGGTTAACATGTTTTTACCCTTTCAAAATAAAGGATGTTGTTATTGTATTCGGACTACTTTAGAATCTTCGGCAAAAAAAGTTCCGAAAACCTAATTGTCCAAAAAAAATTAATATCTGAAAGTTTTAAAACGCACTTAATTTTGATTACTTCTTAAGAAAGCGCTACACAGTCTGGCAGAAACTCTAGCCTTCTGGTTTTCTCCTCTTTTCTAGCATGCGAGCCGGTAGCGTTTTAATCAAGGTTACAGTTAGTGAGAAGGCACATTTTCAAGATGCTTTACTAACAGTAATACATTGCAGCCTGGTGACTGAAATGCGTTTTAAAAACAAGACTATAAAAGAAAAATACAATTAATATGTATACAAATTTCCGTTCCTTAAAAAATTGCTAAACTGTATCAAAATTAAGAAACTATAAAAGTGTTCTTAGCTCGATTAGTTTTTAATTTTGGTACATCAAAGGATCTTGTTCTCATTGAAAGTGAATCGGTTGGCCTTATCACTAACAAGTGGCGCAACTAAAAAGGTCTTTGCATAAGTTGCGATTTAGTGACACTAAGTCTATGCGAGTATATAAGTGCTTCGTTCAGTGTACTTGAGACTGGAATATATTGAAGTTAACGTAACGCCCTTTCTGGACACGTTCCAGTTCGTGTGTTTTTTAAAAAGTACTGCGGTGGTGAGTAATGGAATACAGACACTGCATAGCGACCATACGGATCTTAAATATCCACGTAAAGTAGAACAACCCGAGATCTTCACGTGGTACCTTAGCTCTTTTAAGTTGAACCAAGAATGATAACCTTGTGGTTGCTTTCTTTTTCCATGATTTCACTCATGTGTCCGTTCCATGATTAGTCATTTGAGGTGGCAATACACCCATTAACTTTGCACTAATTCTACATCTTTTCCGTTGACTTCAACTGGCTCAAATATGCAAAAGAGATAAAAGACGAGTTTTTGCGTTTGTCTGCTTCTACTGGATTCTGTTGTTATGTGACCACACTGCTACTTTATCGGCAAAATCAAGCAGTAGCGCTCTCGTTTTCAATGGCGTTATTTCTAACCAGTTGAGTTTAGTTAATACATTTTTTTAATTAAGTATATGTGGTGTCGTCGTTTGTCCGAACTAAATTATGGGTTAACTGAAGTTTCCGAAAATTTTTTGGCCGAAATTAAACGTTCGAAGTTTGAAGTCTGAATATTTTCGTAACTAAAGTATTAGCATTACGCATTGACTTTCAACACCGTGAATTTTGGAGCACACACAATATATCAGTTACATAGGCCCCGAATTGTAGATAAAACATTAACGGTCAGAATTTCTTCCGTATGTTTTGGCGAGAACATCAGTTTCGCATAAGTTTGGGTTGCTTGTTTATCCTTTTGTAGTGTATGTTTTTATAATTCTGCTAGCCAGTTAAGGGTTGCCGGTTCACGGACAACCAAAATTGACACTTTGAAAACCCTGATCGATTCAGCTAATGGGCTTTATCAGATCCGTCCCGCTCGCCAAACGCGAATCATGGATCATCAGCTTTTACAAAATAAAAAAGGTTTCCATTATAATTCCATGATAATTTACCAGAGCCTTTGTTGAGAAATAGCTTTTCTTACTCAATCCGTACACGAGCTGCTGCGTTAATAATAATTACAAGAACCGCCTTCTAAAAGGCTCAAATTGAAAGATGAACTGGATATAAGAATCGTGGCTAGACGATCCGACGAGCCAGCTGGGCAGTACACTTATCCTTGTCGCCAACTAAAATTTTCGCTCTCCATATTACCCACTGCGACATTGCACGTTATTTTTTCCCTTAACGCTTTTCAAGATTTGTCAGCAAGGAAACCTTTTAAGAGAAGAATTCATATCTCCACATCCGAGAGCTGATTGCGCCGTCGTTTATCTCAATTATAAGTTATTTTTAATTACGAAAGTGTCACGGGTGTGTCAGCCAATAATTGGCTTTGTTGATATTCATCGGTGTCAAATTATACAGTTTAAAAAGAGCATGCATGTATTGATTTCGGCTCTTCAAAGCTTGCTGGCAGAGTGCAGTGCTCAACAAACTCCAACAGACATGGCCTGGATTTTGCGTCTCCTCGCCGTTGCCTTGCTTTCATCAGTAACCCGGTCGCAAACTGGAGAAAGTAAGTATGGGCAAGCACTTATTGTGCGTGTCTATGAACGGTAAAGAAAATTTACCATAACCACTTTAATTATCGGTCATACAAGTCAACAGATTTGATTCTCATGTTGCTTCTTTACTAAACTAAGATAAACGGTGATGCGAACGATATAAACTAGCTATTTTGGCGGGCTTTCGCGCGGTCAGTGTTTAAGCAGATTTCCCACCTTGTAGTCCTGTCTAGCTGAAGTTTACTCCGAATTGTCGTTTATCTCAGTCTTGCCAACTCTCTGGCCTCATTTCGAGTGCTGAGCCTTGTGTGTGGGATATTGTCCAGAATATAACACCACGTGTGTTTGTAGCTCTTGTGCCTTTCAGTATAACGACTATAACAGGTTGAATTACTTAAAGTAGTTCGTAGCTAGTGGTTTCACTGCTGTTAAATGTCAATGACCGACTGTTTAGGAATTTAGAAATGAAAATATCGATTCTACGGCTTCAATGTATCTCACGCTGGTTTATTAAAACCTTCCGTTGGAACTTTAGCTTTCCCTTAGACAGCTGCTACCGTCAATCATTACAAAACTATTTTTTAACTACAATTTAGTTGATAAGAAAACAAACATGTGAGAGTCTCTTTAGTAAAGTTTTTATTGTAATTTTGGAATAGTCAACACCAATAATTGACCACGGAGTTTGTGAATCGTTTGATTGTTCTGACACTGCATGGCCACGTGAAAGGAGCGGTTGTTTGCACAGCACTGAGGCTCTTTGTTTTGCAACAAACCTTCATATACTGAATTCAATTTAAAGCGGGTTTGAATTAAGTTGGCGCAAACCAGACACGTTATTTTAACTTTTGAACTTTATTTTATGTTTGTTCAGGTGATTGTAATTGCCTTACAAATAAACTTCTTGACTCTCTCTGGGGGAGGAAACACTGTCTACTATGATTCTCAAAAAAGATTTTTTTATGAAGATTGTTTCTCGATTATTTTTGTTACTGATAGCAAATAAACATAATAAAGTCTGATAATGCGCATAAGTATATTAGCATTTTTTTTTCGTTTCCATTAAAATGAAAATATATTTCCGGTTTTTTAACTGATAATAAGAGCTTCGTTTATCATCTTCTTAAATAATCAGCCGCTTGTTTCTTATATTTCTAAAGATTATGTGTTTTAATTAAAGCAATGTAAGAGATACTGAGATAGTTGGCATGGAAAGATTTGACAAACATGTCATATAGGGTCGATCACTACTTTTATAAGGAAATAATTTTTCACATCTGCTAAGAATATATGTATATATGTTCAAGCCATATTAAAACTGGGCTTTGATTTTTTGCATGCAGTAGTTCTGGTAAAAACTGGGCACCCTGGAACCATTTTATGTTCAATTTTCCAGGAAATAAATTTGGCCTGGGCAACTTAAGTCTGAAGTCGCTTTCCATTTGACCGGTTCGGCCAGTCCGAGCGGCCTTACTGTCCAGAATGGTCCTGCTCGTGGATAATCGCCGTTCAGTTCTCCCGCTCAGGTCGGGTAAAGCGCGGGAATTTGGAGAGTTGTGGCGGGGAAAATGTACGCGCGAGCGTTCTCAATGTTTGCTGCGTGCTAGTAGTTTATTTCCTTTTTCTCATTATTTCCTCGGCACCTAAAAGTCAATTTTTACCATTTTAATTTTGTCCAGTTAGTTTTTTTAATCAACTTTGAATCTTTACTTATGTTTGATAGCGTCGATATTTGCAGTGATATAGCTCGTGAAGAACTGAAAATGTCGGAGGATTAATTACATCATTTAAGAACCATTTTGTCGACGTGGCTTCTATCATATGCTGTTAATAACATTATCTTGTTACTGCTGTTATTATGAACACGGTTTATGTGGTCAAGTAAATCGCCATTGTTGTTGCTTTTGTTAGAATCAACTCATCCAAACCTATACTTTTTGTGAGGTTTTTGGTTTGTCAACTCTCAAGACATAAGCGAAGATATCCTAGGATCATGCTCTTTAACTAAATTGATCTACTAGCCCGAAGGCTTCGTCGTTATCTCGTTCAAGACAGACTAGTGTCATTAGAAATCACCCCCCTTCAGCTGTTTCGTCCCTTCATTCATGACAAGGAAGCTAGCTAACGATAATTATGATGATGATAAAATTGTCATCATTATTTGAATGGATTTCTTTTAAAACAGGCTCGTATGTACTTTGTTTTAGCTCAGGTATGGTTTTAACAATGGGTGACGCGTACGGCTTGTCTTTATACTCGTTGTGATCATGTAGAAAACCTTTCTTTGCTGTGGTTTATTAATTGGGTTAAAGCCTTCTGCTTTAGTGTTTTTAAATTGTCGGCATTAAAGTATAAAGGCAAGTGGTCATCCAGCCTACACCATCGCCTGTTTAGATGAAGACTAGCATCAGCAGTTGAAACGTCTTCGCGTTCATTTAGTTATGACCGAAAACTTTGTTATGGTTTGTTTTTACAACCCGTTTATAGGACTCGTAGGGTCTACAGTTTAACGTCCTTGGCCCGGTTCCACTAAACCCGATTAGTTCTAACCCGGGGTTAATTACCATGACAACTAATAGGTTTTGTTAAGAGTTGACCCTGGGTTAAGTTAATCGGGTTGTTGAGGAACCGGACCTTTATTGTGAAGACGCCAAGGTTTAAGAGCAAAGCCAGTACCTTCTCCTCAGTTATTTAAATACCTTGAGTGAAAGTCCAGCACTGCGAAATGAACCAGGCCCTCCCGCACGACAGACTGGCGCCTTTAAACTGAACCATACCGTAAATCCTCGAATAAGCGCCGCACCTAGGCCCACAAACTTAATAAGCGCCGCACCTCGAATAAGCGCTGCACGTAGGCCCACAAACTTAATAAGCGCCGCACCTCGAATAAGCGCCGCACCGAGGCCCACAAACTTAATAAGCGCCGCACCTCGAATAAGCGCTGCACGTAGGCCCACAAACTTCATAAGCGCCGCACCTCGAATAAGCGCTGCACGTAGGTCCACAAACTTAATAAGCGCCACACCTCGAATAAGCACCGCACCTAAGCGTGCCTCCTTTTTTTGTCCCTCTGTAAGACTCTTGTTTAGACTGATCAGCATGGTTTTCTTTTCAAATTCAGTTGAAGATGGCAGCAATTCAGTTATCACGTGCCACAAGGAGTTTATGGAGGTAGCAGTGAGACGAGAAGTGTTTGACAAGTTTGGAGTTAGCAGGCTCGCGCTTACCGACAGCTCTTGCCTTGCGACATCCAATGAGACGCATTACTTGGTCCAAGCCCCGCTTGTTGGGTGTGGCACCGTCAGCCGGCACAAAAATGGTGCGGTTGTCTATAGCAACTTTATGGTCAACAGAATCGGTGAGAATACGGTGACCCGCGCCCAAGAGTTCAAGGTTCGTAACTTGAAGACTGACTGCCTTAATTTGTGTTATAAGTAACATTTCGCGAAATTAATCTATTTTGCAGTTCTTGCAATTACGCTTTGAAACACAAAAAAAAAAACGCCTAGAAAGTTTCATGTAATTACTTAAAGAGCATAAGATACGAGATCAGTTTTTTAATTTTAAAAAGTACATACTATAAAAACATTGGTTTGCCAAGTTTGAGAAATATACGATGAAAGTAAACATAATAACCACCGAGCTACTGAAGACTCGATAGAGAGCAGGGACATTGTGGGAGGAACACCCGACGTTTTCGTTTTTGTTATTGCTGTTTTCTTGTTGCAAAAAGAACGTTACGTTTAGGGTCTAACCGTGCCCTAACTGAAAACTCACAAAACCTTTAAATCTTTGTGTAACATTTTTATTTGTCCTTATTCCTCAGATGCGCTTCCAATGTTTTTACACAAAAGAAGGTGTCACCTCCACTAACGGCTTGATTCCCAAAAAGATTTTAACTGCATTTGACGGAGGAAACGCTACAACCAGTTTTATATTGGGATTGTCCTTGTTTAAGTCGAAGGAGTACCTAAGACCGTATGGCACCAACGACTTCCCTCTTCAGGTTGTGCTTAATAGGCCGGTCTTTATTCAAGTGTCCGTTGAGTCCCCCGACACGAGACTGGCCGTGAGGGCACACCAGTGTTACGCCACGCCCACTCAGGATCCCACAAGTCCCGTCAGATATGTAATTATAGACGAGGGGTAGGTACCAAAATTTTGTACATCTTTATTTGTGTCCGGTATTTGAAAAGAGCACTGCATTTTCTCGTATTGTTTGTTTGTATCTTTCGGCGTTGTTCTATTATTACCAACGAGCAACCGAGCCAAGAGGCGAGGTTGCGAGGCGGCAGCATTATAGAGCCGTGCGAGGGAGAAAAATTCTCG
>JAOBAT010143885.1:0-11315 GCA_026413305.1 Hydrozoanthus tunicans
TTTTGAAACTAAACGAACATCCTTGGGAATGCTGTTCCAGATCCTAGCACCAACTCTTGCAAAAGAATTTTTCAATTCGTTTATTTGCAATTTGTGAATATAGAAGTTTTCAGCCTCAGAAAATCTTGTCTGGTAACTATGTACTTGATCCGCTTTGGTGAAGAGTTTAGAAATACTGGGAGGTGATTTGTGATTGTATTTATCATACATAGCGGTGCAGATAGACTTGAAGTAGAGCATATTTACAGGAAGCACATTATACAGGGCAAATAGGGGAACCGCATGAGATCTATAAGGAGCAAACTTTTGATGTAAATAATGAATGTAAATAATGGCCTTGGCCAAGTGATGGCTTAATACAGGCTGACCACTTGATACAGGTTTTGTACAAAATACTTCAATGCAGGTAAGAATACAGTAAAAATAATTATCATCAAAGTTGGCAGCTTATGCATAAAAGTGCCAAAATTAACTTACTCAGTTAAAAGTAACTGTAGTTACAACAACACAATTTGAGGAAAATAGAACATAGAAAAAGACTAACAAAATTACACAGTAATGCCAAGTTCATGCAGCTGGTATGACAGCCGGTCATTAGAATACTGACTACTATAATTTGTAATTATTGTATGAACTATTATTCAAGTGAAGACTGCTCAATAGAGCCACTCGATATAGCTTCAACTGTATAAACAAGTGCATTTTTAAAAAAATTTCAAACATCTCACAATTTTCTTCCAAGGCTTTTGATGAATAAGTTGAGTTTTGCAGGCATTTAAATTAAAATGAAACTAAAACTTACAAGAATTAACTTATTTTAAAATCCAATCTAGCTATGGTTGCTGTTAGCACTCTTGCAAACAAGTTATAGTAAAAACCAATTTCTGGAACAAACAAAAAGTAATATGTTCTTGACTGGTGAGTACAGTTTGTATTGAATCAAAGCAGAGCTCCACATTTAGGGTTTTGTAATTTATTTCTGCCACACATTGGTAAGAACAGTTTTATTAATTTTCTGCGTTGATTTTTGGCTGGGAGGTGTTTGTGTAAACCCACCACTATTGATTTGTGAAAATCGGTTATTGCCAGGGCACATTGACAAGAAGTGGAGACTGTTTTAACAAGTTCAGATGATTCATCGATCGTTTTCACTTTTATTCAAGTTCTTCAAAGTCCAATATCTATATGATTTATGTCCCTTAAAGTTTGTGCTTGGATTATGAGGTGTTACAGCATTTACTGACCTGCAGTTTCTCCTGCACAGAACAACTAAGTTAGTAAATCAAAATAAGTAGTTTAGTACAGTATGCATGTGATTCGCTTTGTTCACAAAGTACTTCAACCCAACATTGAACAAAACTAATAATTTACTACATGTTCATTTATAACTGATTCAATTTAGAATGCAGCTGGCAATTGATGTTCAGATTCCCCAGGAGTTTGGTGGTCAAGGTGGTGAAGCTATCTTTATAGGTACTGTTAGGGTGCTAGTAACGTACTTCTGATTGGCTTTTCACTCTAACTATTCACTCTTGCACTTCAATACTTTGTTTCTTTAAAAAAAAATTTCTGTTTGCAAAAGGCCTGGAAATCAGTTTACCAACAGTAAATAATTGTATTGTCAGAGTTTAACTTTGTTTTGTGTACTGTTTCTCTCCATCACTATGCTATCCTAATAAAGAAAAGCAGGGTTGGTAAAACACAGGTCGGCCATATAGGAGGCCCAGGTTTGATAACTTGGCACCAGACTTTCTCTAAGCATGTCAAGATAATTGTTATGAGTATAAGGTATTATCTCAAACATCTGCAAATGACTAGACCTAAAGTGCATCTTCTTGATGTTAAACCAAAGGCATTTTGTCTTAACTTTTTTCTATTAGGAGACTGAAACATTATCTTTTGATAGCACCTGGCATTGCGATCTGTCAACCATATTTGAATGCATGATGCATGAGTCACTAACAGATAGTTTGTGACCCTCAATACTGCTTTCTTGTACATGTATTCTGTGAATATACAGTATCCTTCCTGATCCATTCCATGTATGTATATAGTATGTATGAATTTATGTATGTACATGGATCATCAAGGATAATTATCTAAATTAATCACAGAATACATACAGGAAAGCAGTAATGCGCCGGGTCACAATTGTCTGAAAATAAATTTGATACTTTAAACTTTTTCTTACTAGATAATGTTAGAGCTCAAAAGAAAACTAATGTAAGTTTTAAGATGCACAGAAAACAAAACTCATGTCACAAGATTTTAGTCTAACCATAATTATTTTGATTTTTGGTTTTGCAGCACAGCACTATTTTCCCAGTTAAATTGCTTTAAGTATTTTTAACTAACCAGTTGAGGTAATCTTCACTTACTTAAAGATACTGGCCATGGAGAGAAAAATGTTAATTGCTTCTGTGTAACACCTCACAATTACATTATTTTATCTAGGTCTACTAAGAGCACTACTGTACTAAACATGTTCATATTGTTATACACCTGTACTTGTCTGAGTTAATGGGTTGAGCGAGGCTACTTTCTACTTTCAGATACAGAAGGCAGTTTTATTGTAGAAAGGGTTGTTGACATTGCAGAAGCTGCAATCAAGCACCTCAAGCATGTTGTGTTGTCAAGCAGTAGAAATGTTGCTGGTGAGATGTAAGGCTATTGCGTACTTAAACAATTGTGCTATTTACCTTTGAATGGGGAGCTACCCTGCAAACAACACTAAAACTTCTTAGTGTTTGTAAGTTTTGTATCCAGAATATACCAGTCCATAGTTATTTGTCAATGAGTAAAGATCTAACATGGAACAAAAAAGTGCCAGTTAGAAAGCAGTTGAGTTGCTGTGTTTCTACTTAGATTTTGGTGTCATAGCACAGTCTTCACTATCACTTGATATGCAAATGTTTAATTATTGTTTTTATGAATAGTTTTTGTGATTTTGAATGGCTAGGAGTTTTACTATAACAGCTCTTTTCTTTTGCACAACAAAAGTTGGTGTGAAGGCACAGACATTGATTTGACAGGGTTTCTATGCCCATGGAGTGATTTTTGATATCCGTCAGTGCAAAAAATGTCGACTTTTCAACCTAGTTGTAGGACTACTCAGGTTAACACTAAGTTGGGTTTGAAAAGTTATAATTTTTTGCACTGAAGGATGTCAAAAGTCACTCCATGGGGACCAGAACGCTGTCAAATCAAAGTCTAAGTTCTAGGTGGTGACTTGCTTAAGAACTGGGGACCAACTAACTGGAGTTAGAGGTCTGGGCCATGGACAGGAAAAAGCTAACACAACAACAACAGTATATATATTTCTTTGTAACATTTAACATTTATTTCCACTATTTTAAAATAGTGGAAATAAATTATATAATTATAAAAAAAATTAGAAATATACTTTATAATAAAGTTGTGTAAAATGTTACAAAGAAATATAAAAAGTGGGTAAAAGCACTATATTAAAATTCTACTTAGTAGCATTTTGTGTTTTGAGTAGTTTTTAGGCATTCTGGTCATTTCCTGTGCAAAACAATGCAAATGCATCTGGTACTTGTGATTTTGACAAGGTTTTCTTTCAGTTCTTCAGTTGTTGATTAATTATTTAAACATGATATAAATTAAATTTTGTAAAAATCAAGTTGTGAAGACACATGAAGCTTCAAAACTGTGCATAAAAAATTAAAAAAGAGCCTTTTGTAGAATAATTAACCAGATGGCTGATTGTCAGAAAAAAATTAACTTCATTGTTCCAAAGCCCCCAGCTTTTAAACCCTACCTTTTTTATCAACACTTTGGCTATGTTAAGAAATTTGTCTTGTTTTTTTAGATACCTTATCCCAGACGAAAGCTCTTGAAATATTTCAAATGGAAAAAATTCTCTCAAGCATCAAAGTATTTCGTTGCCATGACTACCTCCAGCTAGTAGCTCTGTCACATCTCCTACCAGACATCTTGAAGGAAAATCCAAAGGTGAGTTCTATGTCTTGGAGGACCGATTGAATGGCAGAGTATGGTTGTTATAAGTCTCTTAGAAGAAACTGTTTCCAATCCACACTCACAGGGATTGACTCATTGTTTGATTCAAAAGGTTGGTACCAACCACCTGTGATTTAAGCTTCGGGAGTATTGACCAATGTTACAGGCAGCAGCTGCCTGGCTTCAGGCAACTAGAATACTTGACGCTAATTTTCTATACTGGGAAAAAAGGTTTTCCTTTTGTCCCTGGAAAATCTGTTGAAAAAAGCTGGTTTATAGCTCAGTTACTTTAATTACCAAAATATTTGGACCCTAAACTTTCAGACATTTAATTTTGAACAAACAACAGCACTTAATATCAAAACAACTCAACTGGTTTACAAACAACAGCAATGAAAATGAGTCGACCGTCACCATCAGGGAGGACGGAAGAAATGGTGCCATCTGCCTCTTTGTGAATTGTTAATCCTGGGGAACTATGAAACACCAAGCACACTGAGAGATATGAAACAGTTTCATTCAAAAGATGAGACAAACCCAGAGGAGGGATTTTTTTTGTATTGGAAGATGATGAACCCAAGTTGTACTTTGAATCCTAACAACATGGGCTCCTGACCACACCATGCTTCCAATCTTGCAATGCTTTCAGGCATTTTAATGTTCAGAAGTTCATGTTTTCAGACCTCTTTGTTTGTCCGAAAATTAATCTAATTTAATTAATTAGTTTAATTTAATTGTGAGTGCTCTTGGACAACAGCAATTAATTTTGAGTCTGTTTGTAAAGATACACATACTAGTGTGTACATAGATATATATCTTATAAGAAGTATAGAAGTTTACAAAATTGATGTAAACCAATAAAAAGTTACTTTAGTTTCATGCTTAGAGTTGCACTGTTTGTAAATATACATATTACAATTTGTTCTCAACATATACATACATTTTCCCACAAGTCATATATTTTTGATTTGTTATTATATAGCACTATGTTTAATACATAAAGAAGACCTTTTAGTAGTATCTTAATGACTAATGTGTAAAAAGAGAAAATATGTGTAATGTGAAAGGTAATGTTCAGGGTTTCAGTTAGCTTTTTGTGGGCCGGTACAGCTAAGAAACTTAAGCTGGGGCTGAAAAAGTTCGATTGTCTTCATAGATTTCTACTTGATACTCAACCTTCAACGCGTATTGATCACTTTTATTTTTTTATCATACGGTGACCAATGAACTAAAATCAGACGAACTGAAATAAACAAAAAACATAAAACCTAAAGTGAAAGAACTGAAAAAATATGGTTTTGTGCCTTTGTTTTTAAGTTTACAAATTGCATGCAATTTGACCCATTGAACTATACAGTTTATCTGACTTTCAACCCAAACCCATGAAGCTATGGCAAGTATTCCGGCCTTAAACTGAGTCAAGAGAGTGTCGGCAGCTGAAATCTGAAACCCTGGATGTTACAGCGTTATTGGATACACACAGCTGCAAATTAGATAAATTAACCCAAACTATGAGGTTTTTCCATTCCAAGGTAAGACTAATTGTGGTGGATAGCATTGCCTTCCATTTCCGACATGATTTTGAAGACCTTGCTTTGCGGACACGGCTGCTGAATGGCCTTGCACAGAGCTTCATTAAGATGGCTTGTGAATCCCAACTGGCGGTGAGTGGGACCAAACTTAAATCAGTGTTTTTACACTTGGAAAGTTGTACACATTCACTCTTGCTACTGTGATGTGAATGTTGCATCATTCTGTTAAACTCAAGATATACAGTAAAAACCACGAGTCTTCTTCATCCACTGACCGACTGTGATACTTGGATGGTATGTACTGTACTTTAACTTAATTTCCTTGGGCAGCTGCTGCAAATGTAGGTTGAACTACAATGCATATTATTTACTTTTATTAGACTGTCAGCATTATTGTGTTCATACTCAAAATGTTTGTTCAAAATTATCAGCCTCCTTGTCCTATAATCGCACGACTACATTATAGTTTATACCGCTATATAAGCTACGTTTTTCCAATGAACTCTAGCATTAATGAGCTGCAACAAACTGCTCATCTTCTGTCTATTGGTACTAGGCACTCAAATGCGAGTTTTAGCTAATATTAAGATTAAAACATTCTGGTACAGGTTGTTCTCATGAACCAAATGACCACGCGTGTCACTCACAAGGATCAGTTTGGCTCATCGCATTTGGTCCCTGCACTAGGTGAGAACTTCATGTCTTGCTCGGGAAGGTGTTTTATTTTAAAAAGGACTTGTAACTTTCACTTTGATCAATGTTTTCGAGAGTTATGAAGGTACGGGTCACTGGGTGAGTTATTTCAATTAAGTAATAGAGTCAAATAGAACCTGTTCAGGGTTTTCCAAAATCCTGGTCACATTATTTGAGCGTTCTGTTTGAAGGTTACTTTAAACCAACTCTATCGTCCTTACGCTGGGAGTGGTTGCCCATTCTCTGAGCCCAGTGGCTTATGTTTAATCACGGCACAGATTTTGGCGTAATACCAATTTTGTGGACGGATAAAAACTGGAGAACCCAAAGAAAAACCTTCGGAGTCAGAAGACTCCTCGAGAAATCTTAGCCCAGAGTTCGATCCCGGGTCCACGGAAGTGGGAGGGACGAGCGCTCAACCACTCGGCCATCCTGAATCCCTTTTACTTTTGTGTTTCGGCTCGACAAGAATTTTGGTTCAAAAGAAGAAGTCTGGTTCAAGAACGGAGTTTTTATGTAAGGTTTATATTAAAGGAGTTTAGAAAAAAAAACTCTGTAAATAAGATAAATTCATCCAAATAGTATAACTTTCAACGGCAATGGTTTTGAAACTACAAATTTTAATGTGGTTTTACACAGTATTGTACTCACTTGCCAAATACTTTTTTTCATAAATTATTTTGTAAGATCTTTTATTTTAACCAGACTGCATTTTCTAAAGCAAAACTGTTTTTTAATTTAACTGCATGCAAAATTAATGAGCTGTGATAAACTGCGCATACACTCTTCAATTCCATTTTTATATATTTTGAGGCACATTTCAGTGTTTGCTACCAACGCGGTAACAGCTAATTGTTGTTTGTTCTACTCGGGAGGTGAGAGTTGGGGCCATGCAAGTACAATTCGAGTTATCTTGTCCTGGGATGACAATAAAAGGTACGAAAACTTAAAAAGCATTGTTTGATATTGGCTGTCATTATTGAAAACAAGATTATATTCGTTTTTGGCAAAGAGACATTTTGCAAAAGTAATGAAATGGGCTATGTCTTCTCTGGGAAAACTGAAAATAAAAAGGTAGAATACAGGAGGATTTGGTGAAACGAGTCGAAAGGGGTTTTTCCTAAGACTGCCAATATTGGATTGCAGGATCCTCCGTTTTCATTCTAACAGAAATCAGTCGTGACTCCTTTAACTCATAGCACAAGAGCTTTCTATAACTCGGATGTTGCTACTGAAAGAACTTATTTTTTGGCTCAGAAACATAGGTCACACCTCATCATCTTAAGTCCAGTAGATGACTCGGACACTATGTGACACTACATCAAACACCACACCTTCTACAGGTCTACTGTTGCACTATGCACGTTCCCTCTCTAGAAAGACGCCACGTTCCCCTGATCTAATTACTTTCCGTTATGGAATCGAACCAATTTGTTTCTCCAGTTCATCTAAATGTTGCTCCGACCAGTTTTGATAATTTACCTTCTCAGGTATAACATGTCCGTTCTCTGATTCAGTCAAATCCACCCTCCGACTCCACAAGTGCATTGAGAGGAATTAAGAAGTTTCAAATTTTTTTGTCCTACTAATGCATATTAACAGCCATCTATTATCCAAGAGATATCCTCTTAAGATCTTTCCAATGCCTTTGATGTCGACGACTTCCATCCTTTTTTGTTGTCGACCTTTTCTGTCCTTTGATGCTACCAATTTCTTCCTTTTATCCTACCAATTTCTTTCTCTGACCCAACGAGCCCCTTCATTTGGTTCCACCAATGTATTTTTCTAGTCCAAACAATTTCTTTCCTAGAAAGCAATGAGTTTTTTTTCTCAGTTCCAATCAGTCTGTTCCTCATTTGCAACCAATTCTGCTCTGAATCTACCAACTTCCTTTTTTGGTCAAACCATTTTGGCCTCCGATCCAAAAAGCTTCCTGATTTCACCAATATTTTCTACTTTAATCAACCCAACTTTGATCAGCTCACCGTACCTTGTCAGGTTTGCGACGTTGTACAAGTCACCTTCGAGAAAAGAAACTACAGTGCCATTTCGAATTGTAGTAAGTGTATAGTTGAAACGCCTCCCTCGTTACTTTGTTTGTTTACGAGGGGTTTATATGTGTATCATTTCTCAAATAAAACTTACAATTTGGTTCTTTATTAAAAACAAGTCTCGTGAACCACCTACTGATATATTCGAGGATATTTCCTATGAAGCCAAGTAATTGTCCAATGAAAGTATTTATGTTACAATTTTGACAAATGTTGTTCGGTATCTATTTTCAGTAACTTTTGTATTTTTTCTTTCTACATTTTTGTAGTTTTAGCTTATGAAAGAACTTATTGAATTTTACGACTCCATTGCTGTAAATGTTGTAGTCTTAGTATTAGAACCACATAGTTCACCATATAACGTGCGTGTTGATTGGTTGAGAAAATTGGGTAATGAACGTGAAGTGTGGCTGTAAAGGAATTAAGAATACGGTTTGTTCAGTTTTACTGCATTTACGTACCATAGTTAGGTCACCATCGTCACCAAGCACCACAGGACTGAAGCGCTCTGTAAAGTAGTACTTTGTTTACGTTGGAATAATTAGTATTTACCTCTTTACATTTGAACGGAACCGATCAATAACAAATTTAATCGAAATAATTTAACTTGATAGAATTAGCAGTTTTGTGGCTAAGAGGATCCAGGACAATGAGAAAAGATTCAGTCAGCCGGATTGACATTAGTGGCAGCTGAAATTACCAATGAAATTGGAAAAAATGACGCGATCATCTTTACAGAGGTCCTTCTCTGATGTGTTGCATGTAATGGACCATTGCAGCGTGTCAGAGTTGTAGACCTCTAAATATGGTCTCTAGTTTGATTGAAACATGCAACTGGGTTTGTCCTATTTATTACATCTATGGCAAAACTGAATAAACAGCATTTTGAATTTTTATTTGTATTTTTACCCCGGGCTCAGGGTTGCTATCTCCTTTTTAGTCAAAACATTGTATATATTGTGTCAAATTCTATCTTTTAAAAAAGAATATGAAATTCACGTTTTCTCTAATCAACAACAAATTCATTGTTTTGTTGTAGTCTTCACAGTTTTGCGTTGTTGTTTTGACAGGCTGCTGGTGTGCGAGATACTATCAACTCAGCCACAGAACTGACACACAGCAATGAAATCACTACAAAACAAACTAACCAAACTGGGTCAAGTGCTGACCACAGCGTCTTTGAGAAGAACAAATCTATCGGAGGAAGGAAGAGAACGTTTGAAGAAGTCAGCTGATCCTAAAGGGATTATCTTTGTGCTGTAAATGAAGTTAAACAAACAAGCAAAAGCTACAGATACGATACGATGTATCTATATATATGTGGTTTGGGAAACCTCCCAGAGTGTGCACTATGAGCACCTTGATAAAGTTAACACAGAAGTTAACGTTTTTTAACGAAGAGTTAAGCAGTTTCAGAGACTCTACATTTTGTGAGAGAATTTCAAACTGGTACTGGTATTCAGTTACAGCTATTTTACTCGTGTCTTTAAAGAACAACGGAGTGGTCTCTGCTTGCCCTGATCGTTCCTTTCATTCCGATAGACGGCAGCAGTTAGCACAACATATCCGGCAATGACCAAACTTATAATTCCAGGAAGGTAAAACAAAAAAAAACAACTAGCTGAATTATCCCTCGAAGTGGAGGTGACTAATGGTGGATATCTAATGAGACGCGAAGAGGCGAGGTAAATATCTATCGCCAGGCACCGACACTGAGAGGGACAATTGTTTTAGTATATGGCAAATCAGTCGAATAAAATATTCTGGTGAGAGTTGGTGAACGTCAAGTTTGAACCAAAAATACCAATTTAAAATTTTTAAACGCGAGTAAGAAAAGCCTGCGCTCACTTCAATCGTTGTACAGTTTTTTCTTAAAATTTTGGGTAAAACAACCTTCATCCTACTTGTGCCTATTTGTGTTTAAAGGGAATGGCTGAATCGCCTTTGTTTCGTTAATTTCCTCTTCCAAGGTTGTTGCAAAACGAGTCGCCGTTTTGACACCCATCCTTGGATACTTACTGTTTCAGGAACCAATCAAGCGCGTGAAAGAGAGCTATTCACTGATTTGGTATATACTTATAACAAAATATACCGGCCCACGTTAGGGTTACTTTTTTTTTCAACGAAGAGAGAGATGTTTATTTAAAATTGTACAACATTGCAGTCGAATGGCTGAATTGCGTGACATTGCATACGTGTTAAAAATGACTATAAAGGCTTTTATTTACAAAACTTAATAAGTAGGAAAAGATTAAAACGAGAATATTGTTAAAATGCATATGTTTTTCAAAATCTATACTTAAAAAGTAGTCAATAAATACTGCTCATGGTAGGTATAAAATTGTTTTTAATGAAGCGGTTCGTCCGAGTGACGAACCGCTGAAGGTGTCGTTTACATCTTAGGTTATAGCGGCTAGTGAGCAGGTGATGCAATTTGTGATTCACTGGGCTACCTGTTTGTCCGAGTGGCCCTTGTTCGTACTTCATTTTCAGATACATCAATATGATTGTTTACATAGTATGTCATTTCTAGTTCAGTTAGACTAGTTAAGTCAGGTTACAGCAAAATCTCTTGTATTTTATTTTCACTGATACATCAATGCAATGTAATGTATAAAGTAACTTGAACTCGATTCTGCTCTGTGATTTGGGATTCCCATATAGACAAGTACTTTTAGTTGCGAGTTTCTCACTTAGTATCTCATTTGGTTGCTTCGATATTTCCTTGAGTCTGCGAAACGAGCCGTTCATGTACGATCATGACCATCTTTTTGTAGTGTCGGTCTGACTCGCTTACACGGTGTGCGTTTGGTTTCCCTACATTTTAAAATTTCTGTTTTTTTCACCACAGAACAATCGAGCAAGAAATGAATCTTGTTCTGGGAGTCCAGACTCCAAAAAGTGTGCTGGCACCACAACGAATAATTAACAATTATCCCTCGAGCCCGAATGGGCTAGAAGCCAATAGCCCCTGAGGCAGCAGCCCGAATGGGCTAGAAGCCAATAGCCCCTGAGGCAGCAGCCCGAATGGGCTAGAAGCCAATAGCCCCTGAGGCAG
>JAOBAT010143896.1:0-11314 GCA_026413305.1 Hydrozoanthus tunicans
AGTATAATACAATACAATACAGTACAGTACAGTACAGTACAATATAGTACAATATAATACAATATAATATAATACAATACAATGCAAAACAGTCCAGTCCAGTCCAGTCCAGTTTAGTATAATACAATACAATACAATGCAGCACAGTACATTGCAGATCAGTCCAGTCCAGTCCAGTCTAGTCCAGTATAATACAATACAATACAATACAATTCAAAACAGTACAGTACAATACTTCTAATTTGGTAAAAGCTATACTCTACAAACCTACCACAAATTAATAAAATAATTATATATAATATTGTGGAAAAATATACGATAGATAATTTAAATGTAAATATGTATATACTCTATTTCATCACAACATCACCAATATGTTTTAAACTGACCAAATTCTGTTTAAATCTAGTAAGAGAAAATCCTACTTACGGCGAAACATACAAATATTGTGACAATGAAATTAACTAGTTGATAGCTCAGCGAGGTCTAACTAGTTCATCTTAGTTTCTTTGACAAAGCTTTTCAGAGTCCATAGCAGCCTGATCATAGGTCCAGGATTTTAACCCATAGGTCGAAGAGTTAATCTTAGGCAAAGAATGAATAGATTCATCTCGTAGGTTAAATGTACTGTCTGCGTCTCGGTGTTACTGGTCTGGATGTAGTAGCACATACATGCACGTTTTTTTTATTTCAAAACAACTCGGTAAACTGTATTCAAAATCTTAACTTACGTATGAATACATACTTAATGCATTAACTCCACTCTGTTCTAATAGAGCCTCGTGTGTGGAACTTAGATCTCGGTAAAAAAAAAAACTGTCTTTATAATAAGTTTACAATTAGTGTGCAAGTTTATGACACCTGCATATATAAGAGCTGAACAATAAAGCGACTGGCAAGCGCTTTCTTTGCTCATTCAGCGCCAGTAATTCTTGAAAAGATTGAAATGATTTTAAATCAAGCATTTATTTCTTCTAAGTTACTTAACATTTGGTAATTTTGGGCTAAACTCGAGTCCGTCCCTAAGCAACAACGCTCGAATTCTTCTGCTTTTATCTTTCGCAATGGCACATCCATTGTTTTGTTGATTCTCAAATGAAATTAAGGAAATTCAATAATTCTGATCTTGTTTCTTGTTTGGTTGGGGAATTTCGGATTCGGACGGTATATTTTACTGGTAATGCATTTTTCTATAATATATGGTGTGGTAGCTTAGTTATCTAGAGATCTATAGAAAGAGACACATTTTATTACATATGCATCATGAATGCAAGACAAAGCCTGAGAGGCTGTATTTAGAATATAAAGCCCTATTTACACGACACAAACTAACCCGGGTTCGACCCAACACCAAAGACGCGTGTTAACACGAACCTGGGACGAACCTGGGTTAGTTAGGGCTTACGTCTTTGAATGTGATTGGATCCAGAGTAAAACACTAAAAAAAACACGAAACTCGTTTTGTTGTGTTGCCTGAGTTTTGCTCGGCCTCTAACTACCTTTTTTTTGTCAAAATAACTCTGTTATGGTGACTTTCTGACTTGTATTTTACCGCTTGAGTATAAGGAATCGGTGAGTAGTTGTGAAATTGCTAAACGCGTTGCTTTTATTGCCATGAGTGTCTATATGATTAGCATATAACCACAACAGGTTCCAAAGAAAGCCGAGAACAATTTTTCTTTTCAGCAATAAGGAAGTAAAAACACACACAGTAGTAATCATTGTTTAAGTGTTTAAAATAATATAGATTTAAGATACGATTTGACAGGGGCAGCGATCCCAAGTCGTATAATTATGATAAACTGAAATGTTGATCTTGAAAGAGTTAGTTCGTAAATAGTCAACGAACATTTGGAACATCGATTAAGCGGCGCTATCGATTCCTCTCAACTCTAATCCCAAATTAAAACACAGTTGTGTCGAAGCCATGCTATCTTAAAACATTTGTGAAACGTCTTGAGAAACGATGATTTTAAAAAGCTGGCATATTAATGAAGATTAAAGTTTGATTATTTATCAGACTAACCGTTTACTGAACTGCTTAAACTGCATATACCAGGGCTAGGCAATAAAAATACAAACTTAGCTCAACTCTGATCGAAGTCATACTCACTGCAGGCTTTGAACAACAATAAAAGTTATTGTGACGAACAAACTATAGATTTCTCCTCCTTGAAGCGGTAAAGCGCTCAAAATTACACTCATTAATTATTTACAAAACCGATTAAACTCGTTACCAACCTATTTCTCTGTCAAAACACTAATCGTCGTCTGAGTTGTCAACTCTGTCGAAACTAACGTAACGGTAATTTTCCGTATATAAAATAAATTACTGGAACCTCTATACTTTTTCACACTTCCCTGGCTTAATTTCCCAAGAACTGTTGGAGAGCAGACGGCAAAAGCGAAAGGAGTTACACGCGTCATTTTGGATACTGTGAACAAGACCAGCCTGACAATCAACAAAGTCATGTTTAAGGCTTTCTTTAGATTTAATACTTTTTTATCCGTTTGGTAATAAATCTACAACACTAACTACCACACTGTTAGTTAATACTATCAATCCATTACTTGTGAATATAGTTGCTGTCCTCTTTGATAAAATACCACCAACCCAATTGGTTGTCACTGTGTTTGTTGTTTCGCAAAAGGGAAACTTTCTCTAGTTTTTCTTCTTTTTCGCCGCTGATACACACAAAGTTCATGATATGTATATTCGTGACTTCAGTCAGTTACGTTCCTTAGCCACAAAATCATGAGAAATAACTTATTGATAAGAAAACAATTATATGAACTCAACAAAAACTCAAATTTTTCATTTGCTATGCAATTGAGTTTGAGGATGATTGGGAAAATATTGATTTTAGCCAAGAGCAGGAACAAGTTTATAACTCAATGTTTTATTTTTACTCTTGTCCCCCGTGTAGTAAAAAGGAAGAGAAGACTCGAAACAAACAATGGGTAATGAAGTTGTTGCTATTTTTGGATAGTAAATGACAATTAACTCGGCAGTAATCTTCAAAAAGATACTTTACCACAAATCAGAGGAAAACAGATGGCTTCCTTTTTTTCACTTTTGGTCTCTGCGACCCCTCGATAGTGCAGCGCAGCAATATACCAAGTATACACTAGAAATTTTAAAAGGACATAAATCAACATATATCTCAAGAATATACTTGTATACTTTATATAATATGTATATTTTGTAAATACGTGTAGGAAATTATACGTATGAGGTGGCGGTAAGTATTTATTGCGAGTATTGTGCTGGATAAAAAAAACTTACGGGACATTTTATCGGGGTCAAGAATTTTTCATGTACTATTTATAAACAAGTTTAAGAAAAGCTAAATAAAGCTACTGTATGATTATTTTTTTAAAAAAACAATTAAGACGGGGATCAAACAAATATGACGTAGAATGTCAATTTTGTCCCACCCGGTACTGCCGTTCCCACAGGGAGCCTACGCACTTTAACTGAATGAAGAGACTTCTTTCTTACTTGCCTGTTGGGTAGTTGTCTATCTGGGTGCCTATCCATTCCGATACGCGAGTGAACTATAAGTTTTCTTATAAATCTTGTTTGTACTGAACTGAGAAATGCTAAAATCTTCCACTGAATTTGATAACGATCATTTGATCCAACTTTTGTTTTGTTTGTTTTACCAGACTGGCAAAGGATCAGGAACCGTTCCCACGGCAAAAAACCGATCGAGATATTGTTTACAAGGTGAGCCTCGCAAAATGTTGTGTAATTTGAGTATTTCAATGCAAGGTCAACTGCCTTCCAAATGTCTGTTAAGTAGAAGACTGGTATAAAAGCTTCCCCCATATATATATATAACTAATAACTAACATATATACTATATAATAATATAAAATAAAGTTTGTTATAACTGTTCAAATATATACAAAACATGCATCACGAGCCGAGGACTTGTTTTCGTTCTTTTTTTTTTTTTGCAACCTATATATTTTGAACATAATTATTGCGTTCGACTCTAGGAGAACGCAACCATAATCTTGGGCTGCCTGTGGTGATTATATGCGTGAAAATTTTTTGGGGTTTGTACCAAATCTACGCCATTTTGAATAAATAGCCTTTTTTCCAACAAACTGAGTAAACGAGATTTTTACTGGACAAACAAGATTCTCAACCCTCGTGGTGTTGACGTTTGATGCATGCACTGGCGGGAGTCGGTACAGTGGAGCTAATTTTTGTTCTCGTGGAGCTGTTTTTTGTTCGGCAGGTTCCATTGATTCTTTCTTCAACTTACTAATACAATGTTTTTAAAAGGATCATGGGTACAGTTTTTCAAAGCCTCATCAGAGAAGTGTGTACTACTTCTGGAGCTTGCAGAAAACCTGACGTGCGAGAACGGCTTGCACTGTCCATGTCCACCGAATCCGTTTCCTCCATCAATTTGACTGCACAAAATTACCGCTTGGTTGAACAATCCAGATGAACTGACACTTATTCTACGGAGGACATTGAGCTAAACTACCCACTGTGGTCATAAACCAAAACAACCCATGGCCAGTCATTGTACTTAGCGGCCATTGAGCCAAATGATCGATTTAAATCACATGTACAAAGCAAATCAAAAAAAGGAATTTGAAATGTGTCAATTTTTCAACACATTATGTCGAACGCACTTTTTAATCTGAGATTACTACTAGTTTAGTGGTATTCTTCAGGATTAGAAAGAACATTAAATGTATTCGAATTATATAACGGATGGCCCGCAAGAAAAAAGAACGAAAGCGAGTCCTCATTGGGTTTTGTAGATTTGAAATTTATTGAGAGATCGAGAATGTCGACGCCCGATCGGTATTTAACTATATATGTATATGTGAGTAAATATAAAAAACAAGAAAAAAAACGAGTAGTGACTCATTGTGTTTTATATATGTTAAATTGTAACACAACTGAGACGGCCAGTAACTCGATTGCGCCTATAGGAAATAAAGGGACGAGACGTTTTTTGAAAGAAGAGATCACTCGTCTCTGCCAAAAAACAGATCATGGCGAAGGGAACTAGCTATCTATTGACGTCTCGTCACGACTTGTTGTCCGGTGTTTTTTAGGGGTTGTTAAAAGAAATTCTGTGTTAAACAAAGAGTCTGGTATTTTTTAGGGTTGAAAACCCCCAAGCTATTGGACTGCTTGCAGTCCCGTGTTTTAGCAAACGTGCATACTGATAAGATGTTAAGAAAAAAGTCCTTCGACGAACGTTCTAATACGCCCACACCTTTATTCAATGCATATCACGGGGAACTTTGTGCCGATCCTCCAGCTGTCAAGGGAAAATTGGTATTTTTTAGGAAATTTTAAAACCGAAAGGTATTTTTAGGGGGGAAATTTTTTATTCCTTGGTATTTTTAGGGTATTTTTGGGACTTTTCCGACGGTCACCTCTACCCTTTTGAACCCGAAGTGATAAACGGCGGTTGTTCATATTTTTTTGCATATATTCCCTGTTTTCACTACATTAATGCAAATTACAAATAATGTTGTTGTCGACAGAAATCGGGCCTTTCCAAAACCGCCGAATGTTTTTTTAAACAATCGATATTTTTTTCTTCTTCAAAACCCTTCTAACAGACCAAGTTCCGTGATTGTGATATATACATTTTAATTTGCGCCAATCAGGTAGCTAGGTGCTTTCGATCTGCTAAAAAAAGCCCATGCGGTAATACTTACATAACTAGTTTGACCATGCGCATGATGTTGATTTACGTATTTCCTGCATCACCGCTGTTTCATTATCTCGTTTTTTGAAAGAAAAGATCACTCGTAAAACTCCAGAACTAGAGACATTTTTTGTTTCACTTCACAGGTATAAATAGTGTTGGCCAAAAGCTGATTAAACGTCGGGTTTCGACAAGGAAAGCAAAGTGTGCATCTGTTATATTATATAATTAACCATAAACATGCCATAATATCTTGTACTATTTTCGTTTTGTCAAAACAATTTCTTTTTATATTAACAAGCCTTTGTATCTATAGATAAAGGCTTTTGTATTGGGTCGACAATAATAAAATGATGTAATTATGTAATTTAGCCATGTATAGGACTATGAAAACAAAATGAACGAGCTGAAACTATTTGCCTCCTTTTTTTTTTCAGTAGTTCACTGGGTTTTGTGGCAAAAGCGAGGTAAGTTCAATGTTGAACGCGAATTTAATTACTAGCGAAAGTATTCATCAAGGTGACCGTTTCTAGAGGAAGACAATATGCTTTTTTGAATAATTCATGAGCTCAGAAGCTTCATAAGGCAAATGGTTTGAAGTTCGTTGCCTCGATCGGTGACTTTTGAGTGGTTGTTATTGAAAAACAGCGTACTCGATCGGGTAAAAAAGCCAACAAAAACATTCAAAGGATACTTGGCAGAAGGTATCTCCTTCTATCAGTGTCTGATCGACTGTGTAATAAAACACGAAAGAGTATGACCCGTCAATGGGAAAATGAGTTGGTTTTATTGGATCAGCTGCCATTTTAGGAAGGAATTGATGAAATCCCACGTGATCACCTTGATGAACACTTACTCTAACAATCAAAACAACGACATTAATGTTTGAAGATTATTCACAAACTGTGGATAAAGTGGGATATGGCATCATAGCGAAGTTCTGTATAGTTTTAAAAAATCTCTAAATTACTTTATCAGTTTGTAACGTCGAGTTATTTTCTCTAATAATTCTAGAAAGTTTGATGATCGAGTATTTGTTGAAACATACTTTTTAATTAGTTGCTTCGTGACAAACTATGTAATCAATTTAATCAAAAATTACTTGTATCGCAACTGAGTTAAAGACTCTATCCTCATTCGCCATATGAAGTATTTACTGAAAAGCCATTTTGAAGATAGCAGCACTCGTCGCAACTCAATTTGATAAGGGTTAACCCTATCTAACCCGAGGAGGGCGAAGGAGGGGAGGGGGGGAGGTAGGGGGCACAGTGGGAATATGACTTACCTACGTTCTGTTGTTTTGAAAACTGTTTTATAGGCGCATAAAAAAGTTGGTTTCTTTCTAAGCAGCATTAAAGTGCTTAAATTGGGAACCAATGTTCTATGACGTCATTACCACGTAATCAGTTTCTTTATAACACTTCTTACGTGTTATGAAACAAGTTTAACGAATCGAAAATGTAATCTACATTGGTATGCGCTTCTATACTTGGAAAAGAGCGTTCTAACCATAAGACAACAGGTTATATAACGTCATTCTGACGTTACAGCCAATAACGCACCAAAATATGTTGATTAAAAGGCTTAAATATTAATTTGTCGGGGCGCAATTGAGTTGTAAGTGATACAATATTCATGCAAACACTGATTGACCAACGAGACAGGTACGTATACAAAGAAAAATCAAAAAGAAATAAAAGGATAGAAATGTTTAAAAATCAATGTGTTAAAAGAGAAAGGGTTCAGAAACTAAGGGCAGACCAAGTTTAACGAATCGAAAATGTAATTTACATTGGTATGCGCTTCTATACTTGGAAAAGAACGTTCTAACCATAATACAACAAGTTATACAACTACTATGATGTCATTCTGACGTTACAGCCAATACCGCACCAAAAGTCCAATACAGCTTGCAATGCTTTGTAAGTTTGCCAAGTTTCGTCATTATAAGCCCGACAACAAAACAGTTATTAGCCCTGTTTGTGCCCCAAAGGCCCTCCGTGGCTGTGACGAGCCCAAAAAGCCCAGGTCAAATAGGGTTAATAAAAAATTTAGCAAATCTTACACTTTAATATACTCTTTTACCAAAAGGTACAGAAATGTGTTAAAAAGAACACTCCCGAAAATTTGTTAAAGAATTTTAGGTCCTACTCTTATATTCTTATTTGTATAATCCAAGAGCCTGACATCGCGTTGCATCAAAACATGAATAATGGCGTCGTCGAAGGGAAGTTTTATAAGAAAAAGAGAGCAAAGATTTTCGATAATTTACAACACATCTTTCCGATATTTCTATTCTCCACTGTTTAGTGTGGTTGCATAGTCAAGGAGCAGTTTTTCCTAATACGACCTGCTTCACATTGACTCTGCACTTAGGCACTTAGTGCGGGCATCGAACCAAAACTTTTTTGTCTAAGTTCGTATAAACAATTTGCATTTTGTTCAAATTCTTGGGATTATGGGCAGGTTCAAAATAAGAGAAGACTGCAAATTAAGCAAAAAGGGTGTGATAAACGTTAGGCCGGACTTTGTCAAGTAGGGAAAAGGTCAAAACAATGGTACTTCCTAGGAACCCAATTTAGGGGGTGGGGTATTATGTGCGCCACCCACCACCTTTTTTAAAAATGCTGAATTTTAGGAGCAAATATCATATTCAATAAAATAGATATGGATAAAGTGCTTGCACCACCGCCTTCTTTGTGAAGAGAGGAGTCCATAATACAATAAAAAACTAGTACCCCTAAATTAGGTTTTGAGAAATTAAGCTCTGAAAAAGTGGGGAGGGGTGGGGTAGGGGGTATGTGCCGCCACCCACCACTTGACTTCTTCCCTTACGCAGTAGAAAGTTGATCACTGTTGATTTGCTCGTTGGCACTTTATCAGCGATAGCAGCTACTAGTAGTATTAAAGTTCACCTCTGGAATTATAAGCCCATGTCCTTATTCAATCAAGTCTAAGCGTAAGATGTGAGTAATAGTATCGAATCTTTGTTGCTTATAAGAAAAATATATTATATGTTTTACACAACACACCCATTCTAAATATGACAAACGTTAATCAGGAGTTGAGGCTGGATTACAATCAAATAAACAGCGCTTATATAATGCTCTTTCTTCTACAAGATATACATTCAGCTAGTTCATAAAATCTTTCTTCAAGAATACATATTGCATCATTTATTAAACCATCCTTTTCAGTTTCTCTTAAACATTTCTTGCACGGCGAAGTCTTAATTTATTAAGTTTTTTTTTCCTAGTTTTAACGCTTTGTATTTCCATAGAAGCGCTATTCGATAAACAGTAACGAATGATAAAACTTTGATGTCGAAAAGTATTGAGGTATTTGTTTTTGAAGTTAGATTTGAACAGCCAAAACAAGATTGTTATCATACGTGTTTCTCGCCTAATAGAAATGATCCAAAGAACCACGAGTTTTTAAATAAGAACGAGTCCATACCAAAAGCGAGCCGGACAAAAAATATTTAAAAACAGAGTTTGAGAAGGATTGAGATCAAATGTGGCACTCCCAAGGTTTCGTTTGAAAAGGGCGGTTTGACGTATGGACTAAAGAACCAGCTGCTCGGAATGCCCGGATGCATGAATAGTTCCCAGTCCGTTATTTCAACTCTGTTTGTATTCAAAATGAAAGTTTCAGGCGAAAATGGGGGTTTCTTGTATTCTTTTCTAAATAAAATGAAATAAAATGAAAGAAAACGAAATAAGCTAAATGCTGGTTAGAAAGTGAAGCAAAAATCAATCGAGCGATGTGCGAGTTCGAATTTAAGAGAAGAAAACAAGCTTGTACGATTGCGAAGAGTTGTGAGAATTCTGCGACTCAAAGCATTTTACTTCAGTCTGAACGTTTTCAAGACATGTGAGCTCCAGATGTAACGTATGTTTTCACTTGTTTCATTTAAGTTGCTTTATAGTAGTAAGCAGTGCGTTAGTTATAAACAAAAATGAAAAGTGCGTTTTGCCAACCGAATACTCGGAATAGCGGACTGTGTCTCTTTCGGGAAACTGAGATTATGTTTAAACTTCAAGTGTTATTCTGTATTGTGAACCAATGCTTATGAAACAGACCCCTTTACGGTTGTTTTTGCATCATTGGTAATCGGGTCATGAGTTATAGAAAGCCGAGTAGCGAAGTAAGCCGGTTTATCAACGACTGCTCACAATCAATTTCATTTAAAATACTTGGCTTCTCAGACAGCCAAAGGCAGCTTTAATCTTACATACCTGCTAGTTTTTGGCGTTTTCAGGTTACAAATTACACGAAAACCGTCTAATCTCTTTGGCAAATACGTTGTTGGACAGAGCGATCGTGTGGAACTGACTCGTTCGAAAACAATAGAATAGACCCCCTCGCGGTTGTAGTTGCATCATGCGTAATCAGGACATGAGACGGAATATAACTCATGCGTTTTGAGCGTTAGGCTTTTCAGACAGGCAACATAAGTTTGTATTTTAATCACACGCTGATTTCTGGCCCAGTTGGCCGAAATTTACTTGACAAATGGTGGAAATGAATGGAGTTTGAAGTCTATTCGAGTCGATTCCACGCGATCGCTTTGCCAAACAACACGGTCGGTTTCGTGTAATACGTAACGAATCGCGCCAAAATTTAACAGGTGTGTAGGATTGAAAGTGCCAATAACTATCTGAGAAGAAGCTAAGTGTTTGAAATGAAATTGTTTGTGAGCAACCGTTGATAAACCTTACTCGGCTTTCTACAATCCATGTCTCGAATACCTATGATGCAAAAACAACCGTAAAGGGGTCTATTCTAAAAAAAAAATAATCATTTCTCAAATAATTCTTGGCCAACTGGGCCAGAAATCAACTATAACTAACTATTTTTCACTCGATGTTTGTGCAGGATTTTTTTGTGGGTAAAGCCCTCTGCTCGATTTTTTCTCAAATATCATTTTCTTTATTATTTAGAAATGAAAAAGAGTTCCCCTTCTTTGATGAGCTTTTTAAAAAAGACTAATAGTACAGTACCCTGTACAGGAGTTTTATATTTAAAAATGTAAGTCACATTGGTATTCAGTATTTACAAATGTGATTGATATTTAGTAGCACTGTTCCCCAGTACAGGGTATTATAGAAAAAGCTGTAGAAAAGCGTCTACATTTAAGGGAAAAGTGCAGTATGTGTTTTATGTATTTCTGTTGTACTTATTAATTAGCACCAGTCACATAAACCAAAACCATAAAAGGTGAAACTATGTATTTTACAATCAGTACCTACGATGAGTTTAATGCACGCCAATATATTAACCCAAAAAGCTAGAGAGGAATTCCTTTATCTGATCATTGTAGAAAGAATAAGACAATAAGAACTCTACTAGGTCCATTCAAACTGTCGTATAAAGTGGCTGTGCAGATGCCCGACGGAAGCAGTTAGGGGTTTATCGGGAAATTTTGAATTTAGCCTCTTCTGAAAGTGCACGTTTGGCCCATTTTCAGAGATTAACCGAAAAAGTACTGTTTTTCAGCCTGACAGTGCAAATCACTCTGCAAGATTTTTTTTCTTCATTTCTCCGAAAGCATGTTAAGGCGCATATTGCTGCCGCTATACGGCCCATGCACGACCTCGGAGCACAGCTCCACAGCCAGA
>JAOBAT010143907.1:0-11313 GCA_026413305.1 Hydrozoanthus tunicans
CGGGATTCGATATGGCCTAACGAGGTTAAACGAGGGCGAACGGAGTTTAAGGTTTACAATGGGGTTTAACGTGGCACCACCCTTCCCATGTACCACGTAACATTTTTATCTACCTTCCTGTACATCTACATTTTTGGCTTAAAATACATATACAAATCTATAAAGAACTATCTATCTTTCCATCAACATCTACATCTCTCTCTGCATCTATTTCAATATCTGCATGTTAACCTACATCAACCTCTACACTTTTTGTTACATATAAAGTTTAAACTTACAATCTGTATGTATTACTTGGTATTAGAGAGAGAACTGTTGCTATCCCAATTCTTTTGCATTTCCATTCCACAACACCTGTCATTTTGCAGTCACAATACGAAGGACAACCTTTGGAAAAAAAAACATTTTTTTTTAAGACAACGCTTTGACCAACAATGATAAGTTGGTTTTGTTGGATAATTACCTTACTATTACACAACGACAAACACACGCCATGAAACCGGATCCCAATATAAGTATATAATTTACTCAACACTTGTCCATACAAAACATGTGAAATAAACGTTATACGCAACATTTCCTCATCGTTCAAAATATAGAGTTTCTAGTAGACATTTTCGTAAACAAAACATTTAACTTCAACAGTGTTGTTGCTTTTCTATGACTCATAGTGTAACTGACAAATCCTATTCATTTTGGTACTCTAACTGACAGTTCTAATAAACTGAGGTCCGCAAACATCTAGCCCGATATAGATGATATGACAAAAAGTAAATAAAACATCGAAGGTTTATTATCCTTGTGGTTAAACTGTGTAATGGTTAGGGGAATTATGATAACCATACACGGGCCACACACTTGGAAAAAGTTAACTGACTGCATGACACCTTCGTGACATTCGGCGGGTTCGTATTGCTGTCACGCTTGGAAAATCTGTGAGCCAAGGTTGTTTTTAGAAGAAGCCGTAACCAGGGAATCTGTCATCGTTGTCCCATAACAACTGTCAAACTTGGCCGTTTTAATTAGCAGACGAGAAGACAATGGTTTGGTTCGGAGCTGCCCACCCTGGTAATTTTTTAGTACTATAAGCGAGATCCGAATTAATGACAAACTCGAAAATGAAATATAAAACCGCCGGCTAAGCGAAAATCATGTGACGGCTCGTAGAGTAGCGTCCGTTGAGAATTTGCAAGGAACAGCTGAGGTAAAATCTATTTGTGGGTCATGGATATCGTTTGTTGGCGTTACTTCTGATCACGTCGCCATAACGCAGCGCACAGCTTGGAATGATTAATTGAATGAACGGACAATTCTGTGGAAAATCATACCTGTAAGTACATAATCAGATTTTTAAAATGCTTTGGTAGCTGTACTTAGTGTAGATCTCGAAGTAAATTTGTTCGCGGCTTCGCCAACCCCATCTAACGGTTAGTAACTAGCATTTAATGACAATTCGGTGAAAATAACGGTAGCAACTTAACTGTAGCATTTGCCAAGAACAGTAAAGGACAATTCGGACTTAATTCGGTTAAAATAACGGTCACAAGTCTTTACAATACTAGCTGCTACACTATCAATCATTAACTATATACTGATATTATCTTAGCGCCCGTGGTTGCATGGAAGCGGTATTGATATTAAATTAAGGAAGTTATTTATTCCTTGTTTAATTTTGCTGCTCTTTTATGCAGTGAGAAATTCTTTATGAATTTTCTTAAGAGGCTGATTTTTGTTCCTGGGTGGTTAGGCCAGTTGCTAAGGCACCCGAGTCTGTCGTGCTGGAGGCCTGGGTTCAATTCCCGGTGCCGGACCTTCACTCAGGGTCTTTAAGTAACTGAGGAGGAGGTGCTGCCTTTGCTCTAACATCTGCAAACTGCACTACCTTCGCGTCTTCTCGTATATATACGGATGTTAACTGAACCGTAGGTCGCAGGTGGCAGGCAATTGTTGTTAGTCCCTAGGTGGCTCCAAGCTTGTTTTTCCTATGTTGTACTACATTCTTTGTAAGTACGTTTACAGATAACTTCTACAGTTAATAGCGTACTTAGAGGAGACTCAAGTTTCTCTTTTTAACACTCGCTAAAACCTGAAAATAGTTTTGAGATAGCAACTTACCGTTTGCGAACATGAAACATGTACCCAAGGTAAGCAGGAAGCAAGTGAAATAATTGCGGGTAACGTACATGACGTTTCTTGTGAGTCTAGGGAAGCAAAAACAAGGCAAAAAAACCACTGCATAAACTGGTTTGTAAAAGTATGTTAAGGTTTCATTTATTGTATAAATGAGTCTGTTATTACATCTCTTTATTTCATGACTCAAAAGTGTTATATTGACTGATTACTTTGCCTCTTATTAACTGAACTGAAACGATAAAACGATAACACAATTTAGTAGATCTTCTGAACGTCGAATTTTTCGACTGAGGCTTAACGTTCTCAATATCATTTTCGGGATATCAGCCTCAAATATTCCTAAACATGTTCTTAAAATATCATTACTGCTTTTAATAATGCATGTACCGTTTGCGGTACATCTGTAGTATAGTAGTAGCTGGTGCTGACTTTCTTGCCAGTTTGCCTCAAGAGAAATACTTTTAAAAACTGCGCGTGCGATTTGGTAAATGAAAAGACATGTGACGTAAAACATAAAATTGTTATCTGCGAACTTTAGTCAAGAAGCTCACCGAAAAGCAATGCAAACTTTTGATAACGGACTGTATGAATTATTTGCAATAGGTTATCATCATAAATAAATGTTCTTCACCTTTTTTCAGCCCCAGTATGTTCTTAACATGTTCAGGTGATTTACTACTGTTTTTAGCTAAGAAATGGACCCGAGAAATTAAACGCGTCAGTGTAATTATTACATAAAGCTAATTTTACTGAAGAGAATGAAAACTTTGATGGAAACGACGAATTCTCCCGGGATGAGTACTTGGAATTAAGCTCTTGAGCTGATGATGCTGTATGCTGTTTTGTTATTGGAACTGTGTAACTGGAATCAGTGCGTAAATCAATTTGCCAATTTCTGGCGGATTCCATTTTTTGATGTTAAACTGACATTTTCAAGATGGCGGCGTCTGCACGATGCATTCATCCTCTTCTTAGTTGATCTTTAAGTGTTTTTTATTGACAGTATAAGACTTCTTGTTATGAACTGTGTTTAAAAAAATTAATTCGCAAGAGATATCAGTTAAGTATAGTTTTGAGACTGGGACTAGCCTCGTTTTCACAAGACTCACCTTTAAGGCCTGGGCCGAGTTCGCTCTCCAACGGTCGTTTAAGAAATTTGAATTTAGTAAGCGAGTCGCTTGGAGTCCTAAGAAGATTTTTAAAAATTGTTTTCAAGAATTGTTTTAGAGCCAGGAAATAGCACGGAATGCAAGTAATCTTTTTTTCTTGTGTTTATTTCGCTTATTTCTCGTTGAATCGACTTTCTATCGAAACTTCATTGCTATAATTCGAATTTTGTTGTACTGAGTTTCACTGAGTGTGTATGAAGAAGTTGAAGTTGAATATTCATTGACGCGGAATTAAGCTAATACACATAACAGATTAAATACACCTTGGTTGACATTTGCAACCTACAGAACAACCCTATGACACTGCACGGTTGCGACACTTCTTGCTCTTGTGTCAGTTAGAGCTTATTTGTTTTGTCGTTTATTGTTTTCACGGATTTTGGAAGCAGGAACGTACGGATTTTGAAGACGGATTGAGTAAATATTGACAAATTCAGCCTCAAAATTGACAAATTTCTCAGGAAACTTGGCTACAAATAACTGTTCCTCTAAGAATAGGTCATCATTGTTTTGAAACTGTTAGTAGTTTAATTTGTCCATTTTTAGTAGGAAATGTTGAATTTCAGTGGGCAATTCCTGCAAACATGTTGGCCAGAATTGAATTTATTCTTGTCTCTGCTGTCTGATTGGCCGAAGAAATACTGTCCTGAAATCTCATTTGTTATTTTATTTCAATGCTTGTTTGTAAATGGCTGAAAAGAATGCGATTTAGGAATTAAACGCACTACTGTGAGCCAATCAGATTGCACAGATTGACTATGATTTGAAATTGGATGTAAAAAAACATGTGACTTAAACAAAAATGAAAAATAAACAGTCAAAGTTTCCTCCTAAAACAAGTGTCGACGTTACAACAGAATATTTTTAAACACAGAAGTCTTTATAAACAAGGTTTTATCAATTAAACGTCAAGAAACGACAGTATAGTAAACTATTGTTCTTAAGGTATTGTAGTTGTTCAAAAGAGCAGAAAAATATGTCAAGCATCATGCAGGCTCCTCAGAGATAAAGTTATTAGAATTCTAATTGAAACCAAGCTTGTTTTAAACGGTAGATTCACATCATACAAAATTTGAAAATGTCGTCAAAAACACATTAAAAAATAGTTTATCATGTTTTTAGAAATGTTGAAACATTCTTCAAGCTTTGAGACAGATTTTGAACAGAAATTCAAGGAATCCCAAAAGCAAGTTTTTTCAGTGTCGTAACTAGTTTTTAATGGCCATTTTTTAAAGTATTCCTGGAGAGCCTGAAAATTATACATGCTTTGCTCAATTATCAGATTTTTATAATAAGTCTCTAGCAGAACTTAAAACAGGTGCAAATTCTGTGTTATGCCAAACCTGCCCAGAATAACTCCAGAACGCAAGAAAAGGCATTTTGTTTAATTCTTTTCCTGCTAGTCAAGAAGAACAAAATAAACTGTTTTTTGTTTAGGTCGAATGGCATAGAAGTAAGATCATATTATGTTTTGAAAGAGAAAAGGTTTTAAAAGTTAAAATTTAAAACAATTTTTTTTTCCAAAATGTCATTGTCAGAACAAAACTATAAAGTTCATTTGAATTCAGTATAATGATTCCCTTTGGAAACAGTTTAGTTGCGAAATGTTTACTTTGCATATATGTTTCTTGGTTTCACCGGCAATCCATAAGTCTTAAGTGGAAAAACATTCTTAAGACGCTCAAACAACTCAAGAGGAGGATATTTGAAAGATTGCAGGCATTTTGGAATTCAAGAATTCTTTAAAAGCCAATTTTAACAATTTGAGAGTTTTGTTATTTTGAAACTCGAAACTCTTTTTTTGTTCTTCTTCTTTCTTGCATTCGAACTGATTTATTACAACTAGGGGTATACTTTTTACTTGAAACACGATAAAAATGTATGTCTTCTTAAATAGCTCTCTTGTTTTTGCGACACACACTTTAAAACTCGGTTTTAATTTGTGACCTAGGATATGGTGCTGATTTAATAGGTAACCAATGCCGCAAAGAATTGCATGCAGTCATCAACTTCTTACTGTTCAGTGTTATCATACATAGACACAGCTGCTTCTTCCCTGTAACTTCTAGTCAGCCATTACCCAGTATCGTAATTTCTTGTCGGCCACTTCTTTTTGAATTTATTCCTGGAGAGCCGAATTTTTTCATGTTCCGCGGCTCCGTCAAACTTTTTATTATCATGTTTTTATAAATGATTTATCATTTACTTCTTATCAGGAAACTACAACTTCAAGAAACATTTTTTGTAGGTTTGTAGTCAGTATAGCTCTAGCTTTGAGGTCCATTTGTTTTTTGATCCTAGTTAGAAAATACCTATTAAATACCTCAGGTTTTCTTGTGTAATCCAAACAAAGGAGCATGATGGCATATTCACTGACAATTGGCTTGACTTGTGCAAGCTCTAAACTTGTAGCATCATAACACGCTCTAAATTTTTGTTTTAGAGATCGATTGCTACCACTGAATTTACACGCTTTTATTTTTTTTTATAAAAACAGCTTTATACGAAAAACGAGGCTCAGATTGGCCAAAATGTAAGAACAATTTTATAAGAACAAGCTGAGACTCGGGATCGATAGCTAATTTTTTAGAAAACTTTACTGAACTTCGATCTTTAACTGAACATTAAAGAATAAACAAGAAATGCTTCGCAGTTTCTAATCACTGGAAATCGTCTCGGAGAAAATGTCGGCGAATCCTCCGATAAAATGGCAGGAATGAATTGACCAAATTCGTTTTGAATCCTATACAGCCATAAACAATGCAACACTTTTGGCTTAGTTTTTCTTCGATTTAAACATTCATAGAAATAAGAGCATTTTTAAGAACAATTTGAGGCTCAAATCGCCAAAAAACTAAGAACATGAAAAATAAAAAATATTAAAAAAAGCGTGTGTACAAACACTTATTTAAAATAGATAAAACAGATAAAAGTTCTTGTACTTCCAAGTTTAAAAGTGCCCTATGCCCGCGAAGGCAGAGCGGGAATATCAATGAAATGTCAACAAGGATAGGATTACTTAAGCAGTACTACAACGTTGTTTCAAAACTGGGCGAGAAGCGCTCTCTCTTCAGCATTTTATACACCTGACGAGAGAGGGCTTGTCGCCCTTTTCAAAAAAAACTTTCACTTGAGGATACTATATAACCAAGTTTATGTAAAATGGATACCAAACTTTAAAAAAATTTGCTCTGAAAATCTTTGCTTAAAGCCTTTAAAAACAAACACATTGAGTGCAGAAAAACGCAATTTCAGTTGAATTCCAGTTTTAGAATTATCCCTAGAAGCCTGGCAATGGTTGAAGTCCCCCGCATTATAAATTTTGTTTGATGAGAAGTACACAGTGAAAGAATGAGTTGAAAGTTTTACCTTCCCTAGCAAGTTTACCAAAAGACTTCTTCGAGCTTCGACTTTCTATTCATGCTGCATGAGCTCTTGCCTGTCAGTTGAGGTAATTTCCAGACTTAGCATGTTTGCACCTTGCAATACGCTGTCACATTAGGGTTCTTATTCAAACTAAAAAACGCCGTTAGTAAATGCCCTTTTAGCTACTGTTTTGATAAACAAAACCAAATAAGATGAATCTGTCAAACAAACACGCACACACGCACTTGGTGTAGCGAAATAAAAATTCCTCGCTATTATAAGCCAAAACTTGTCAAGAATAACTCCAAAAAAAATTGTCGACTTCTTTTCTCGCTAGTCAAAAAGAAAAGAAAAATAAATTGCTTTTTTTAGTTTGAGCGGCATGGGAGTTGGATCAAATTATACTCTCAAAGGCAAAACGTTTGAGGTCTAATGTTTGCTTAATCCTATTTAGAAAACTCACACAAAATGCTTCATTTTATCTTTTACAATGGAAATAAATTTTACAGCATAACATATAGCTGACCGACTAGCCAAAGATAACTCCAGAAACAAAAAGAAACTATGATGATTGTTTTTTCTTGCTAGTCAGCAAAAACAAAATGAACTGTTTTTTCGGTTCGAAAGGCATAGAAGTATGATAATTGAAAATCTCAAAGGCAAAACATTTTAAAACCTAAAATATATATGCATGGTGCTCAGAGCACCTGCCATGTGATCGACGGGCTGCCGTGGGTTCGATTCCCGCTCGAAACAGTTTGGGATTTTTTTTCTTTCTCGGTTTCTCTTACACTTCTCTCGGGTAGTCATTACAGCATGTCAGAGCTGATTTCTCTGGAGATGATCATAAAAGATAAAACATTCATTTTAAAACTTTTTTTCTTTAAGTAAATTACCACAAATCGCGTGCTGCGCGTTTAAAACATGCCATTCTGTGGTTATGAGATATAGATATTTGAAACACTTTCAAGCTAAGTTTGCCCTCTGTGGAACTGTTTTTAATTTATGTTTTAAGATAGATGGAGCTGATTTGATGGGAAACCAATACAAGGAATTGCCCTCAATAGCTTCCTACAGTGTGCAGCGTTATCATACATAAACACAACTTCCTCCCCGTATTTTCAAATGCCAATGCAGTGTCGTAGCTAATTTTTAAATAGCCACATTTTTTTAATAATACCTTGCCCTGAAAAGCCGAGTTTGTTCAATTTTGCTACTTCAAACTTTTTACTGTCAGGTTTTTGTAGTTATCTAAAATAATCTATCATTTATTTCTTTTCAAAAAGGATAACTAACGACTTCCAGAAAATTTTTTATCTATGTTCTATACCGAAAGGTCTTATATGTTAGGCCTTTAGTCAATAGCTCTAACTTTCGAGTAAGATCGGGCGTTATTTGTTTGATCACCTAGTTTCAAAAGTTCAAACTAACCGTGGAACATAAGTTGTTAAGAAGGTCGTTAATTTCTCTAACAACTCCTGCGGTTGCTGAGATATTGAAGTTTTTCAGATATGCAAATTTACTAAGTTGTGACGTCAAAGTCGTGAATCTAATGGGAAAACTACAAAACAACTGTTATCTCTATAACATCTGTGTTTGTGTTATTGCAAAGTTTTAGGATCGTTGATCTGATATTTCAAAAATTAACTGTTGTTTTGTTTCCAAGACAACTTGATGATAAACATTGATTTATTCACGCCATGTTTTCTGCTCCAGAAACACTAGAGCCGACTACAAAAGACCCAACATGCACTACAGTCTTAACAGAACATTACAACTTCCGGAAATGTTGTGAGGTTTTAAACAGAATCCAAAAATCTTACCTAACGGGCACAAAGAGCATTAAAAAACAGATTTTTCAGTTGCATCTTTAGGATTGAAATAGCGGATACTATTGCACCGGATACAAAAGTTTGTCTGTTGAATCCTGGGAACATCTTGATAAATTAAAATCCACCTATCATTACAAAGATTTGTAAGTTACTAATAAGTTAAGAACTACCCAAAGTTATTTTCATTTTCAAAGATTTTAGGCAGCCATTATCTCAAACTGTTCCTTAATACTCATCCGCTCTTCCAACTCATCGCCTAGCTGCTTGCTTTTGATTTATCCATTTGTTTCTCCAGCTGCTCTGTTTCTTTTGATGAAGACATTTCGGCCTCAGAACAATGAGGAGAACAAAAACAATGCCTATCAGGGATCGAAGAAAAGTCTACTCCGGGTTGAGCTTCCTATACCAGAGTTATGCTAAATAGTTTAGCTGTTTTGGGGACAAAAATTGTAGAAACTAAACAAGAAATATTGTTTTCATTTGTTGCTAAGTACGCCGACCCTGAGAACAGAATGTTTAATAAAGTCAATTGCTTGTACGGAATCTTCTTTTCACCTTAAATGGCCTCAAGTGTGACAAACACGCTTGATTCGATTTTCTTGACAGGAAGGGTCAGGGATTTTTTCAAACTCGCTTGTTGTTTTAGTCTTTGGAGGTAATTAGACAATACTTTGCTGTTCTCCTGTTTAAAAGATACTGTGTTTTGAGATGTACTAGTTTGCATAAAACGGAATTGGAAGGTTTTATTAATACATAAGGGTACAGAATAACGAGATAACACTTTCGCTTACTTCGGTGAATTTGTGTCAAAGTGACCTATAGGGATTTCGCTGCCCACGATCAAGATGATCAATCCATTTGGGAGGCCCTTTATAGTTAACACTTATAAATAAAAGCATGAGTCATGTTGATCCTTGACCTATAGGGATTTCGCTGCCCACGATCAAGATGATCAATCCATTTTGGAGGCCCTTTATAGTTAACACTTATAAATAAAAGCATGAGTCATGTTAATCCTTGCATTCATTTAATTATTCGATTGTAAAATGGAAAAGAAAGAACCGAATACCTCTTTTAGCAAACGTTCTCTTAACAATTCAAGCTACTTATTTAGTCAACTATCAGCTCTTCTCGAAAATCTTGAAGTAAAACTGCAGTTAGACAGGTGTATAAGATTGTGCCCCTTGGACGTTCTATGTCTTAGTGTTTCGATGAAAGGCAAAATGCCTTTGCTTGTTTTCAGTACATGAAACCCGCTATTGCACGCAAGACCATGTCCCTTTGTGGAAGTTCAGTCCCAGTTGGGCGAACGACAGTTATTCTACGAAGCTTCCATTCCGTTTGAACTTGAACCTTGTCTAGACATAGGAATAAATGGAGCTGTTATATAAGGTCTTGAGCATTAGAACTCAGTTCAACTGGGATGCTTTCCCAAACACGTCCAGCCGCCACCATGGTCATGCTCAGATAGACGATGGATGGATAAATAGTTAGATAGAAAGAAATGTAAATAGATTCGTAGACCCCATTTGAATGCTTTGTATATCAGAGTGTTCAACTCTTAACCTATTCTTGGTATATTGAAAGACCTTACTACCTTCCCCACCTTCCCCAAAACGACCAAAATTATTTAACAATTATTCCAAGAGCGCGCGTCGGATATGAGATGGTAAATAGCCAAAGAGGCGCGTAGCGCCGAGTTGGCTATAAATCATCTCATATCCAACAAGCGCGAATGGAATAATTGTTTCATTAAATTTAATTAGTTTTCTAAACTCTTCCATACTTAAAAATAACAGCTAAATTTTATTCAGAACCTATGTTTTGGCTTTGCAAACACTACAGTCAGTTTCCATATTTTGTGAACTCCGAATATGAGCTGATAACCGAGATTGAATGAACCAATCAGAACGCGCGAATCGCAATAATCGAGATTGAAAATTTAATAAAAGCCATTAGTCTAAAAATTTAGTCTGCTTATGATCCTATTAGTTCTGCTACAATATGTACAGGAGGTTGATTGAAGGTAAAGAGCGAATTTGTGTAGCTTTGCAATTAGGCTTCATAATACATTTTTGTGGCTAGAAGAACATCACAATATTTATATGTCCTCGCACCGAAAATGTACCAAGGAAGTAGTGACTAATACATGAACCAAAAAGACATAGAGCACCGGAAACTTTCTTCACGACGGAGGTCTGTTTACCGTGAGTAGACTGGATCGAATACGGCGTTTTTGGCGCGATTTTTTTATTTCAGCAGCGAGCGCCTTATCATGACGGCCACGCGCTCAGGAAAAAGGGCTCGAAAACTTAATTTGAAAGGTCAAAACGTAAACAAACATTTTTTCCCAATCTTTCGGTGCTTGATTCGATCATTTCATATTATATTCCAATAAACTACGCACCATTTACGATCAACAAGGAGTTGAAAAGCATCTTGGCAGCCTCCTTGACTATCACCACGACCGCATAATGTGTGTAAATACGCGTCAACTACTTCCGATTTCCGGTTAGCCTCCATGGCAACACGGACGTCTACTGTTTAAGGTCTCTACTATTAAGTCCGCCTGGTTAGCCTAGTTGGTAAGGCGCCAGTCTTTCGTGCGGGAGGCCCGGGTTCGATTCCCGGACCTTCACTCAGGGTCTTAAAACAACTGAGGAGAAAGTGCTGCCTTTGACCTAACATCTACAAACGGTTAAAGCTTCGCGTCTTCTCGGATAAGGACGCTTAACCTTAGGCCCAGTCTCTCGATCTCCTATCGAGGGACTTAAAAGAACCCACAACACTTGTCGACAAAGAGTAGGGTGATC
>JAOBAT010143918.1:0-11312 GCA_026413305.1 Hydrozoanthus tunicans
CCCCCGTTCACCAGATCAATTGGTCCGTCTCTTATGTTCAAAAACAACCGTAAGTCAAGGAAATGCCTCAACTCTAACTGCTTCATGTTGGTTATGCAGGTGTTCTGTGGCGGAGATGCTGGCCAGAAAGCATTCGAAGCGATGAGGAACTTTTGGAACGAAGGTATCAGCTCCTTTAGCGACGCAGCCACTTCGAGGGCTTTTTGCCTCGCATTTTCCCTCTTTCCTTGACTTTCAAGTCTATCATTGTTGTGTATTTACATTATATTGTAGAAATGAAAAATATGATGTCTAAGTTTGTTACAAAGTTATCCTGTAAGTTTATGCTTAGCTGTTCAATTTAACAAAGGTAAGGGTGATAATAATTTTAGGTGATTTCATCATTTGAAAATTTTGTCGTAGAGCGCATGACTTCAGAAGACTGTGCCTGGCATATGGTAGCACTGGCTCACAATTTCACTCTACAAGCCTTCCCAGAATTCCTCAACGGTCTTGAAGCGAGCGGCTGGGTGACATCACGAACGCATCTAGGTTCTGACGAATGGAGAGCAACATGGAATCTAAGAGGAGTTGAGGCGAAAAAAATACTATAGAATAAATTGACTATATATTGTTAAACAAATTTTAAATAAAAGAATATAAAACGAGATAACACTTGTAGAAATGACGTCATGTTTGCTGGTTTTAGAAAATCTTACAGACATGTGTATCAATCAATCAAAAGTTAGGTGTTGGGGGTGGGGGTATGGGGGATCTTAAAATCTGCGGATTTTAAGTTATCCGATGGGTAAGCAAAATAGTTATCATTCAGTTGAAACAAGTTAAAAAGATATATCCATCCGCTCTAATTTCGGTAGATATCAAGGCCAGGGTTCGGCCTATGACTCTGAATAACATAAACATATGTAACGTTAAACGAAAGTTTCGGTGCATTGACAACACGAAACGTTAGCGTCCCCATTTTTTACGATGTACAACTTATTTTGTTTTTACCCAATATTTTTAACAGATCATCTGACGCAACATCTCAACCAGTTATCTTGTGTTGTTAGTAAGAATAAGTTTACTTGGTCTGTTGCAGTTTCTTCTGGCCACTTGCATATTGCAACCGGTATAATGGAGAGCAGAGCCTCCCGCCTCCCATGTATACCCTTAAATCCTACTTCTCGTACCTTCGCTTCAACGTACATGGTGCATGGCCATATATCTCCCGCCCGTGTTTGCAACTAGTGTATCTCGCTGTTGCTAAATAGTTAAATATCCTGCCACCCCCTCTTTGGTATCCCGCTTCCCGTGGCCTTTTTCACGGGTATCCCCCTCCCCTTGCAAGGGAATGAAACACGAACAAATGAGTGAACGGAGCATTCGATAAATAAATTTAGATATTACGTACGTTTTGATCAAGAAGCCAACTTCTTCACACTTCGAAAATATGAAGTCATGAAAGAGATGTAAATCTTTACTGAACACCGTAGAAGTGGAAATCGCCCCCCCCTTCGCCTCAAGAGAAAAATTGATTGATATTAGTTCCAAGTGAAACTAATTTTCCGTATTAGCGTTGTTCCAGCTGAAATCACAAATGTTGAAGAAAACAATTTCAATTTAATTGAACATTTTATCCATAGCTAGTGGAAAATGATAATTAAAATACCAAAAGTTTTAACTTCATGCAAAGTTGCAAACTGCCTTCATCGGCCTAACTGAATTAAAACAAAATTTTAATAGAATTTAAAAAATCTATTCAGTGGTACCTGACTGTGAAAAAACAAGAAGTTAAGTTATACTTTAATTTCCGAAATGTTTGTCTTCACTCTTCAGTCTGGCATTTTGTTTTTGAATCTGGATGAATTTTAAAATTATTCCGTTGGCTTGACAACTTTCGACGCTGCGAGGACAAGATAGCCAGTGCACATGCGCAGCGCGGGACCCCGGTGTATTTGAGGTGATGTCCGCTGTAGCGGTAACCTTCTCGGCAAGATTCTTAACCCTTTTTGTTGCAAACCAAGAGATTTATATTTAGGAAGTTGGCACACTTGATTACAACATGTTTATGGTGGAAAGCCCAGTTTCTACGGCGCCTAAAAGTCTACGCGATTCAGAAGTGGTTGTGGTTCACGACCCGAGGCCAACAGCTGAGGGAAATGTTAAACTTACAAGTACAATGTAATTAAAGTAACTTTTACTGTTACGAGGCCAATTTCAGTTTTTTAAACAGTTATAGTTATTTGCCATCGCATTTTAGATTTTAAAAAATACTTTTTATGGCAGAAATACAGAGGCCGATGTAATGTGTTGCCGATTCAACGAGGAAGGCAGTTTGCTTGCAGCCGGACTGATCAATGGAGTCATCAAGGTTGGTTCATTTCTATCTTAGACGTTTGGGATAAGAAATTTACGTTTTGCCCTGTTTTCAGTTATAGTCGTTTTCTTTCTGTTAGTTCTAGTGGTTTTATGCCGTAAAGAAATTATCAGAAATATGTTTATTTTCAATATTTTAAAATTGCGCGCATTTAATGAAACTCGTTGTCTTTCAATTTAAAATTCTTGATTTCGGCATTTGAAATTAATTGTCGCATCAATATTGACGTTTTAGGTATACTCAACAGAAACTGGGAATTGTGTTTACAGTCTTTCTGATCAAGAAACTCTGACTGGCCATCTTCCTGTGACTTGTTTACGCTGGAAACCAACGACTGAAGATCAAAATTTTGGAAACATGTTATTAGCATCCTGTAAGATTTTGTTTTATTTAAAGAGTTCCTCACACCTTCATCACAGTAGCTTCCTTCTTTTAAATTAAGCCCTGTTGAAAAGTTAACCAGACAATGCTAATCCCTTTTTACGAATACTCATTTGGGTCTGTGTGTTTTTGTCTGGTAATGCTAATTGTTTTTTCAGCTGTGTTTTGCGGCACGGAGCTTGCGATGTAAAAGCTTTGAAAAGCAAGAATGGGTATATATGTGTGAATTATCATTTACAAAGTCTCAAACAAACCAAATTTCTTTAAGAAAAACAATTTACACTAAAGAGTTATGCTAAAATCTGACTTTCTGATATTAAATTTACTTTAATTCAATTTAACAAAGTCGGAAAACTTGAGATTTTCTTTATTTACTTTTGAATTGGAAAGAGAGAAATCCCATCTTTCTAAATGCAAATTTTAATCAGTTTCTTTATTTGGTGTTGTTTTTGTCCTTAATTTCCTTTATATTAAGTGCTAGTGGTATGCAAGTTCCAAATACGTTTTAGCTGTGTTTAATTACACAAAACAGATAACAGCTAGCAATTAAAAAGCTATCGTTGGTTTAATATTAGTCATACTCACAAATGAACAGATCAAAGTCACTTCATATGGAAACGGTTAGACTTCATTCACATCTTAAGGAAATTCTCCTACAAGGACATTAAACCATAGTTCCCAGGAGGGGGACCTCAAGTCGTGTTACCTGTAATTAAATCTCCCATGACCCCTTGAGTCAAAATGTTATAAAACAAAATAAAACTATGAATCAAGCATCGATTAACATTTGTTATTGCATGTATACTGTCAATGTTTAGATGCTGATGGCAAGGTGAAACACTGGCATGTTTCTAGTAGTAAGTGTATATCTACAACAGTTGAGAACAGACAGGTACTGGCGTGTGCATTCAATAGGGCAGTTGACAGATTTGTCACTGCTGGCAGTGATCCCATGTTGTATGTTTATGATGAAAAAACCAGACAGGTTCTTCACACATTTGGACCAAGGTAATTTTTTGGGCTTAATTGGAATACAACACTTGGGAGGGGGGAAGGGGGAGGGGGGTAGGGGGGTTGGGGCACTGGCCTCCTCAATAATTTGATTGGGAGGCCAAACCCCCTATAATTTTCTGACTAACAAAACAAATTTTGAAAGGGAATTCAGTTTTTTGAAATGATGTAGTCAATATTACACAGAGTTTATTAAACTTGATAATTGACTATTGTTTGTCTCATTGAACTTTTACGATCTCTACTGTGCCCCCCTCCCCAATAACTTTTTACTTCTGCCAGCCATGTACAAAAGCTTTGTTCTTTTATGTTTGTGTGTGTGTTTTGTGTAGTAGTTCACAAATAAAGTTTTAAGACTTTTTCTATTAAAGTACTTCAAGTTGCATCTTTTTTTGACTGGCAGCTCTTCACATCTCATTATGGATGGCCATATGATGAGGGTTTTTGCTGTACAGTATGTCCCAGGGGAAGACAACATCTTTGTATCTGCAGGCTGGGATGATACAGTACAGGTAGGTATAACAAATATACAATACATACATTCTCAATTTTTAACTTAAGTTGCAATTGGCGTTACCACACTCTAAGCTCTTTTACCTTTACCTTAGTTTCAACTCAGTGTTGATTAAATAGTTCTGAGTAGCTGCAGTCAATACATTTTCTTCTTTTCCTTGTCTTTAATGCCATGTTATAAATAATTCTGTCAGAGGAAAAAATAAAAGGACTTTTTCTGTTTGAATCTAAATTTAAGTCCATTTCTCCTTATGCTGTAGTTCTGGGATACAAGGACAAATAGCAAACATTGTGTTCGGTATGTATGTTTGCTATTCATGTAATGTGGTACTTGTTTTAAGTACACTTATTCAATAAAAACTCCATTCCAAAAGTTTTATCAGAAACCAAGCTCTCATTGTATGTTGAATGTCATTAGTAAATAGAGTCTATTTTCTATTTGATAGTTCTCTAGTTGATTAATGAATACAAATTATTAATTAACTATTGTGATATATATATTTGGCAACATAGCTGTACAGTGATTGTACATTTCTTATAACTGCATGTAAGTTAAGTCTTTCAATTTATGGTAGCAGTAAGTAGCTGTAGCTTTAAAAACAAATTTCTGCCAATTATCACAATTTTTGTTATAATTTGTTAACCTTACACTGCTTCTTCCTTGTACTATAAACACTGTGTATGTCAAATCTGATGTTTACAGATTCTCCCTATGTATTTTAATGAGCATTTTTAGACTTTTGTATGCTAGGAATTGTGGGGAAATGTACTTGTAAATTACCATGTTTTTTTGTATTCGTGGATTCTTAGCTGCATGTCAAGTCTGAGTTTCTACTTCTTACTCTAGGAAAATATTTGGCCCTCATGTCTGTGGAGATGCGCTCGACATCATGCCTGTCAGTCACAACATTCTAACAGGCTCCTGGCGGCCAGACAATAACCTCCAGGTTTGGGACTATGGCAGTGGCAAGCTAATTAAGAACATTCCAGCAGACTTTAACAAGAGCATGGTAAAAACTGCATACTTGTTACTCTTTCAGCATAGTTTTAGTCATAGTTTACCTGCCTGAGCTCTCCATACAACCAGAGAGAGTTAAAAAATGTTTTAACTTGAAGCCTGTTTTGAGTTCAAATATTTCACCTTTTTTGTGGCTACTAAAATGAAGTCTTCTTGAAACAGTTATGTTCAACTTCTTGTGTTATATAACTACAAGTTTGTTTGATGCCAAAGTTAAGAGGGCATCAAAGAAACTGACAAGGAATTAGTGTTGAGAAAACGAAGCGAAGCCCTCTGCTTTTCAAGTGTCCTCTAACACCATAACCCATTTCTAAAATTGTATAGAAACACAAACGGCTATTTTATCTCTTTTAGAAATTAACCATATAATGAAAAAATATGTCATAGCCATTTCATATTCTCTTAATGATAATAACAGAAAATAGATTTGTAACCAACCAAATTACTCTTAATTTCATTTCTTTGTAAGTTATATTGTGTTCAGTGGCAAGGAGCAGATGGGATGATTGCTGGTGGTAGTGATAACAACTTGATGAGATGCGTCGACTGCACCACGGAACAGGTGAGGTTTGAATGCAATGGAAGTCTTCTCCGGCAGGTAGTTAATTTGTAGCTTCAAAGGATAGATCAATGCCCTCTACTCCAAAAAAAAGATTTTAGCACCTCCTGACTGCCTTATGTATAGCTTCACAATGCAGGGGGGCCACTCTCATAATGAGAGGGTGTATGTGACAGAGGTTGTTATTTTGTATAATTAACTTCAGAATTGGCCAACCCCCAAAAAAGCAATCCTTTTTAGCATAACCAGTAAAATATGATTATGATATTACTGACTTGAGATATAATACCCAAAAAACTCCCTTCCTCTTCTGTAGACCCAAAAAAAGTTCCCAAATGCCAAAATTCTAACCGAAAGATATCCTTCTGAAAATAATTTATATTGATATTTTAAAACAGCCTTATTTATAATTATTATTTTTTGTTCTCATTGTTGTTATTAAAATAAGTAAAGTAGTTTCTGTAGTACTGTTTGTCAGTTTTTGCTTTGTTTGTTTCAGACCACCGGTCGACTAATTGATCTGCCACGCGCTGTTTATTCATTGGATCACAACAGCAGAACGCGACACCCAGTCATTGCTATTGCATGTGGCCAACATGTCTACATGGTCAAAAAACTGTAATAAAGTGAACAAGAATCCTTTTCATTGGTTTAAAGTTCTCAATATTTGCAATGGTTTCTGAAAGCTTAAGAAGTAGAATTTGTTAGTTTGATTCAGGTTTCTGGGGGAATGAATTCACAAACTCCTTCAATTCATTCAGTTTAGGGTTTAAGAATCAAGATTGAAGTATAAAAGGTTTAACTTTTTTTGGGATGGTTAGTTTGGTAGTCCCCAAAACCAGGACAATTGAAACCCATTTCCTTAAAGATATGGTTCTTGTTTTTAGTTGTTACTGTACATTCATAAAGTTTAAAGGGAGTTCATTGAATTGAGACTGACAGCAAGTTCTGTAGGAGCATTTCTAGGAGTAAGTTCTGATAAGCAACTTAAGTACAAGAAAATGTGGCATTTATGAATTTATGAAAATTAATCATGGCAAAATACAGTTTGAAAAAAAATTGTGTCATGACAACAAATTAAGCCAAAAAGATCAAGATAAACAACACCATGAATGCTCTAATAAGCCGGGGGGGGGGGGTATTTATTTTTAGACCCTCTAGAAAATATTCATTAGCCTCAGACAGAAACACTGAATGAAGTCAAGATACCAAATTTAATAACAGTAGAAACACTTCCTCTGGTAATATAACCAGCAATTTCTAAAAATTGAAACAGATAAAATAGTTGACAAAATATATATGCCTTATGTTAAAGCTCTTTCGCCTTTACATTGGGATGGGGGAGTGTTAATTGAGAGGGGACTTATTTTAAGACTTGAAGCTCAAGCAAGGGGAGGGGGGGGGGGCTTATTAGAGCGTTTATGGGTTTTTCAAATAATCAAGGTTTGACTGTAGTGGTTACTAAATAATTGACTAAGTTATTCATCAAGTGAAAATTGTATTGCTCATGCTCTAATATTGATTTTAATACAGCTTTGTATAAGTGATGTATGGCAGCATAATACAGGTTACAATTATTTTATGAAATCAAGCTTTATTACAGAGGGCATTTCTGGAAATTGAGATTTGGATTACAAATAATTGAAAACTTACCACAACTGGATGTTATGGATTAATTGACCTAAACAATTAAAGTAAAGTATTTGTGTGATGGTCTTATTATTTCAGTTGGTATGTTGTGTGGTTACTTATATAAAGTGTAGTTCAAGCTCTGAAGTTTTATCAATAAACCCCTCAGATTGAACAATATCCCTGCTGTTTGGCTGTACAGTTGTAAAGTGTGCTAGTTTCGCTGTTCATCAGCTAGGTACCATAGTTTTCTTTGTTCAGATAGATTATAGGTTTTTTTATCATAATATTCCAAGGTAGTAAACCGCCAGAGAGGCACATGCTGCAGCTCCTAGTTGGCAATAAATTGTTCAGAATAATTGTTGGATTAAGTTTCCTTAACTTTCAAAACCTATTGGTACTTGAAAATGACTGCTAAAATTTATCCAGAACCATATTCAGTATATGAGCTGATAACTGAGATTTAGTGAACCAATCAGAATGCTAGAAACCCAATATTAGAGGTTAGAACTTAGTAACAAAAGATGATAATAATTATTATTATTGGAAGGTAGATAGCCGGTTTATTAAAAATTACAATGCAGCCCCATGGTCAAAGAACATAATTACTTTTGTCAGAATAAAAGAAATTCTCTATCAATATTAATTATCTATAATTTAATTAATATTAAATAATGTACAATTTAAAGTAGAACATACATTTTTAAAAACTTCCTTTGACATGGCAAAAATAATATAAAATGATTGAAACCATGTAAGGTTATTGCTTATCACAAGACCTAACAATTTCGAACCACTGGCTATTTGTCATTCCTTTTCTTCAACCTTTACAGGATCAAAACCAGAGATTTCTTCAAAAAATGAGATCCTGAGCTCCTTGTATGTGTTGGAATTCAACAGGGTCCTACTTTTTTAGAGTTCATAGCTATTTCCATTACACTATTGACCTTACCCATACAATTACTATAAGATTGTAAAACGGTTTTGAAGATTTTATTTAACTGAAACTCAGGATACAATTATTAAGTACTGATTTATGGTGTCAAGTAAACCAAAATGAACACTTAATTCAAGTTTCTTATGCAGCACAAATGCTGTATTGTATATGATATGTTTGAACTTGAAATCTTTATTGTATTTCTAAGATTTATTTCTAATGTTTGGAGACTGATGTAATCTGCCAAAGCAAATGGTTAAAAATTCCTATGTTTTTCTGACTAAGAACCTCACAATTTTTTTTCGGGGGGGGGGGGGGGTGTTAACTAGGGGTCTAAAAAGTATAAGATATCCTTCTGGTGTTGATGTCTTGCAGTGGTCTAACTGCCAAATGGTAAAAAATTTCTTGGGAGGGAGGGCTCCTAAATTTTTATTCATTCTTTGATGGGATCAGGGATAGAATTAAATGTTTCAGAAATGCTTCAATAAACACATCTTTAGTAGTCTGGCTGCAAAATTTTTACCTGGCAAGGTCTTTCACAGTTCAGATGTGTGCAAAAGACCGAGGAAAAATATTTTCTACATGGCTTCAGTTTAAGATCAGCAAAAGAGAGAAAATGACTTTTTGGCATTAACAAAAAATTTGTCCACAATAACTTTTCGGTCCTGTATGGGAAGTTTTTGGGCTGGTTTTCGGCCAATCAGTGCACATAATTTTTTTATTGGTCCCAAAAATTTGACTTGCAATGTAATTTGAAAAATTTGTTGTTTGAAGTTTTACCTTAATTCCCCTAATCTCAAATTGTTGAGAAAAATGTGATTTGACAATAACCATGGACTGAGTAAACTAAAATGAAAATGTAATAGCTAGGAAGGTGAGTTGAGCTATAAGTTTCAAAATGGATTAGAAGTAAAGAATTAGGTAAATTCAAAAGGTAAAGAAATAGCCAGTGTACATCTGTTCCCACCACCCAACAAAAAATTTTTTTCCCACAGTGGGGAGGGATGGGAATGAATGTAAACAGGCTAGCAAAGAATCAGGCAGAAAAATAATGTACATCTTCCAAATCTAGTTTCCACTGGATATGCAAAGAGTCGCATGTAGCAGTTTCAATCTGAGTTCCTTTATCTATTTGTCTATCATTTCTTTTCTGGTATCTCTCCTGTCTTTCCCTTTTTTCTTCATATTTTCTCCACCTTTCTAGCTGGATTTGTCGCTGAGCTCTCCTTGCTCGCTTTTGCGCTGGCGTGGAAGGAGGGGGCATATCATACAATGGACTGTTTTCAGGGGAGCATTGCGCAAAACAAATGACTCCATGCTGTGGAGTTGCTGGTATTGATATTTCTCCTTGATTACATTTGTCATCCATGTTTTGAGGATTTTGTGGTAAATTTGTATTCTCATTTGTCTTACTCTGCATGTGCTCAAGATTGAAAGAATTTGATTGGCTGACTGCAACTGCAGGAGTGTCACTAGCAAGTGAACAGTCTATGTCTGTGTCATTACTGTCTGCTTCGGAATTAATGCATAACAACTTTTGAGAGCCCCCAACCTTATCTCGAGTCTTTGGTTCTTCCTTTGACAAAGTCAAATAGTTTTGGTTAAAGTTTTTGGCCTTGAAATCAAGATCGGCCTTTTGAAACACAGAAAGTGGAGTTTGTGTTTGTGTGTTAACCTTTATCCTGCTCGAATTCAATTTGAAATTTGTAGGTAATGCACAGTGCTTTCCATTCCCAATCTTGTCCATATCGTCTTGATCATGTCTAAACTTATTTTCGAGTTTAATTTTTGCTGTTGGTTTAAATGAGTTGTTATCTGCAATACACCTGTTCGTCGACGCAGATTTGTCAGAGCTCCCTGCAGCAGAAAGCGAAAATGTGTTTGTTCTTCTGTTGAGAGAAATGTTCTTCATATCGTCGCCGCTATCTGGGCTGGAATACATTTTTGACGATGAATCACTATTACCCACGCTGGCCTGTTGCTGCAACGTGTGGTTCGCTCTCACAGTCTTTCCCGACATAGAATGTTCTGAACTAGCTTTATACCCTTGCATTTTTAAGCGGCTACGAGTCCTCGATGCAACGGCAGAACCAATTCGTTGTACCACAACAACACTGAGTCTTTCGTGCATCTTGCTTGGTTTAACAAATTTATCTTCAATCATAACGGTTGTAATACAAATTTGTTGTTGGTGATCTCTTTCCTGTTTCTCCATTTTGTTTCAGCACGGAAATTTAATAAACAATAGTATTCAAATATTTTAAAACCTTCTTGTTAAAAACTCCTACTCGTCTGTGAGTTGAATAAAACTGTCATCTTTCTTTTTTGAAAGTTGTCCACGTGACTAGAGTTTGTGGAACATTTTAAAACAGCTGGGGGTGGGTAGGGATGGATAAGCCCTAGCTAAAAAGTTGCTCTCTTAATATAAAACGTTACTCCACACATTAAGCGATTTTATACGCCGATCCGCAGCAAATTTGATCGCCTGCGAAACGTGGCGTATTTACAATTGTTCGTATCTGACATGCTAGAAATGGAAGATTTTATACGCAAGTCGCTTTAATCAGCGAAATTTGCCTGTCGCAATGTGACACACTAAACGAATTTAAGCGAATTTCGCCAATCGCAGCGATGGACGTATAAAATTACCTAGTGTGTCCCTGGCTTAAGAACGATCAAAAACGAGACCGAATTTGAGGCCGTAAATGTCGAAAAAATAAGAACGCCGTTTTTCAGTAAACTTTACTTTTACAGTAGAAAAAACGGTAAAAAAAGAAAGGTAGCAGAAGACAGCTTCGCGCTTGGGCCATGACAATAGAAACAAATCGGATCCGTGATTTTGGTACACACACTCGATTGGTATTAGATAGGGGTTTCGGGCTGGATGGGGGGGGGGGGGGGGGGG
>JAOBAT010143929.1:0-11311 GCA_026413305.1 Hydrozoanthus tunicans
AAATTTATATGAGTTAATGCAAACTAAAAAAGTACATCAACTTTATGTATAACGATTAATTATTAATAAAAAGTAAAACAATACCTTAAACAAGCTGCGGCAAAACTGGTCTAGTATGATTACTAGTGCAAGAGTGGCTCTAGGATGATCCTTCCATTGTTTCAGACGACCATTTCTTGTCTTTTAAACCTGACAAAAAAAAGGGTGAAAATAAAACTGCAAAAAATTATAACAGTTATTGTTTGTGTTCGTCCATAACCATCTGGAAGCTACATACTTTTATTTACATTTTTTAAATTTTTACAAGGAATGTCTTTTCAATAGCCCACATAGTTCCACTTGGTTGAACTAATTATTTTCTATGTTTAATTTTTAAAAACATGTAATTATAACTTTCATTTAATTTTACTAAATAATACCTCTAGAGTTGCACCCAAGTAGTGTTAGTGCAGAGTTAAACAGACTTTGAGCAACCAGGCCATGGTTACTAATGGTTACTTGGAATGCTTATTACATTTTTTATATATAAATTATAGAATAATTCTAAAACGCATGCTAGTGCACCCCCCTCCCCCCCCTTTTGTGCTTGCTATGCAGATTAGTTTACATTCTGCTTCTTTGCTTAGCATACAGTTATAGTTATATATACGTACAGATACATACATATTAGGTATGTAAGTGAATCAAACTTTGAGGAACCAGGCCATATCTTTTTTAATATAAATTATAGAATGATTTTAAAATCTAAAATGCTCACTAGTGCATCCCCCCTTCCCCCCCCCCTTTTTGTGCTTGCTAAGCTGGCTATAGTTTATATTCTGTATCTTTGCCTAGCATACAGGTATAAACACACATACGTACATAAGTTCATAAATATATACATACATATTAGGTAGCATACAACTTTTATTTTTCAGCAAAAACATTTTCTGTAAGAATGCATTTTTGTGTGGTTTTGTTGTTACTATGTTTCCAATACCTAAAAAAACAGTGTATTCTTGTCTATGTTTTTTTATATTTTTCCACACTTGCAACACTCAAAGTTTTTCTTTTTTTTCCTCTTCAGAGAGTCCTGTTGAAATTTGACCGATTGACGAAAAAAATTGTGGAATACCCATAATTGTTTACAAGTTAAAAAAAAAGCCCCATTATATTATGAAAAAAACTAATTTGCATTATTTTTTTCTGATATGTCTTTGAAAGGTAAACATTCACTAGATTATGACAAAAAAGTAAAGATGCACAATGCAAAACGGGGGTTCCAATGAAAAAAATTAGACCATTATAATATAATTTCTTTTATTAGGAAAGGTTTATGGTTTCATAAAATACTGTGTTGATTTTTCATGAAAGCCCCATATAGTAAATTACATTCTTGTCCCGAGAGCCCATCCCTTCTGTTAGCCGGTGGGGCTTTGGATTTCTCGTGCGAAGGCCCTGCCGCGTGCTTATGAATGCCCCACATATTAAGAAGAAAAATATTTTTTGCATTATTTTTTCTGATATATCTTCGAGAGCTCAACATTCACTAGAATATGACAAAAATGTGTAAACATTTTATAATTTCTAATATTATGTGCAGTAAAGATGCGCAATGCATAATTAGTGCAAAATACACTGACAGTTCTACAACGCTAAATCATTCAGTTTTGTTCATCACTGTGTTTTTATTATTTGGTTGCCTTCTTAGAATTTGTGAGTAGTTAAAATTTCATCACTGCTTTGTTCTGCCATCTTAAAAGCAATGATTCGAAACTTGGCCCAGTGGACCAGCGCTATTACACTAATGTGTTAGGCATCTGTGAGCCCCAAAAATGCTCCTGGCCAAAGAGGACTGCCAAGTAAGTACAGAAAAAAAACAAGCTTGGTTACAGACTGAATATGATCACTTCTTAATCATTTTGGCTCACCGTGAGGCCGAGAGAGAGAAATAATTCACGTGACTAGAGGCAGGAGACCCCATGAGATAGCATAACGCATGCGCCGAATCATTGCACAGCTTGCGCTGAATCAAGCAGATTGAAATATTTTCTCTTTGAAAATTATTTGAAAGCTAACGCGGTTAGCCAAGAAAAAACAGACTTCAGTCACAGGTAAAGCTTAGTCAAGGCAGTTGACTGAAAGCTATCATTATTACTCACTCCAACGAGGTTGGAGAACACGGTGAAATGGCAAAGAACTCAAACACAGCCACAGAAACTATGGCGGCCGGCAAAACCAGCACCACGAGTGGCGAAACAACAAACATTGCTGAAATGTTCACTTCCCTGCTAGGGGAAATGCGCAATATGAACTGAAGCATTATCGCCATTTCGGAACCAGTAGACCATGAGGTGGATGAAGCCGATGAACTTCACCAACTCGAACATGAGAGAGCTGAACATATTCAAAACAAATTAAAATGACGCGCTCAAAGAGCGAGTCGAAAGCCTCACTAATACACCGGCGACCCCTGACATCCTTGCAGATATTGCTATGGATTTAGATGTGAGAGAGCAGACTGGCGGTGAGGTGAGTGAAGGCCTGGCGAGTATTGTCACAAGTTTGATGAAGGAAAAACTACCAACACTGAGGGGCTTAAAACACCACGTGTTAATCCATTAATAGGAATCAACTCGCAACCCCAGTGCGAACACAGGACTCCAAGTCCCAGAAAACACAGAACTCCCTCGTGGCTTCCATAACGGCCACAATTCGAGCCACCAATATCGTGCTGGCGCAGCAAAACCAGTCACAGAATAAAGAGCTGGTCACTGATCTGACCGACGCCATTGCCCTTGCTTTGCAAAGATTTTATGACATGAATGGCATGAGGCGGCAGGCAATGAAAAAAGACCTTTACAGAGATTTTGCCGCTCTTTGTAGCAGTATCACAGTGACAGGTAACTCCGATTACCTGTTTGGAGACCTTTCGAAATCAGCAAAAGATATCTTGGAGACAAATAAGCTCACAAAGAAAGTGCGCCCCACAAATCATGGTGCTTGTGGCGGGAAATCCACAAACTATGCAAGTGGACGCCCATACTACTCCAGCTTTCAGTCCAGCTATGAAAATAAGTGGTTTAACCCCTACTCAAAGGGGAGGAGTAATTTTTTGTACAAAAGATCGAGAATAAAAAAAGAAGCAGATTCCAAACCGAGTCAGTGACTCCTCGATCAGATGCATCAAAGGCAAAGGCATATAAATCAATTACCTCGTACTTGTTTGAACAATCATCTTTCAAAGCGGGTCAACTTGCAAATACATTAACTGTTTGGCGAGAAATTACATCTGATGGGACAATTTCAGAATTCATCCCAGGGGTAAAAATAGAGTTCAAAAATTGTGAAACACCCACCAAATGGGGTCAGACTCAGAGGCTCAGTGTGTTCAATACATCTCAGCATTCCATTGTAGAGGGAGAGATTAACAAACTCTTAGATAAAGGAGCTATCAAATTATCATCCCACGAACCAGGGGAATTCATATCTTCAATTATTCTGGGACCAAAACCAGATGGCTCTCATTGTGTAATACTCAATCTCAAACAATTCAACGAATATGTAGAGTATTATCACTTCAAAATGGACACTCTAGAAACGGCAATCAGGATGATTAACCTGGCTGTTTTAAGGAGTCCATTGATCTTAAAGACGCCTACTATACTGTCCTAGTGCATCCAAGTCACCAAAAGTGTTTGAAGTTTATGTTTAATTGAATTCTGTATCAGTACACTTGTCTCCAAAATGGATTATCTAGTGCCCCACGCATTTTTACTATACTTATGAAACCAGTGTATTCCTTGTTGCATAGCCAAGGATATCTCAATTTCGGCTACATTGACGATTCATATTTGCAAGGAGATACTTATGACAAGTGTAGCCGGAATATCACAGCAACAGGCATACTATTTGGGAAACTGGGTTTCTATCTACACACAACCAAATCAGTAGTAAACCCAACACAGACATTGGTGTTTCTGGGGTTTTTGCTTAATTCCTGTGAAACGGCAGTATCGCCTACTGAGGAAAAAATCACTAAAACACTAAAAGCATGTTCTCTGAGGCTGCCAGAGTCATTGGGATATTGGTTTCCAGCTTCCCTGGGGTCCAGTATGGCTCACTACACTACAGATACTTGGAGAAGGACAAAAGTAGTGCCCTTAAAACTAACAGGGCTAACCATAACTCGCACATGAGACTTTCACATGGGCCCCTACAAGTATTTGACGATACATTTGTTAAACTTAGATGGAGTGAACTTGTCTAAGTCACTGTGCAGCTTTCAGCTGTTGGACCATGTTAAAATCAGTAGACCAGGTCGCCTAAGTAAACCAACCATAGTAAAGGAGTATCGAGAAGACCAACGAGTGTACCCAATTACTGTGCTTCACGAATATGTTAAGGGAACTGAGAAGTTGCGAGGGGGAGAAAGGCAACTCCTTCTGAGCTATATTCAGCCTCACAAAGCAGTCTCTAGAGACGCCATTTCAAGGTGGGGGGAAACAAGTCCTTGAAAGCTCTGGAGTGGATACAAGCATGTCCCAGTTACACAGTACAAGGGCAGCTGCATCGTCCAAAGCAAAACAGAAGGAAGTGGCCCTGGACGAAATCTTAGCTAAAATTGGTTGGAAATCAGCGTCCACATTTGGGAAGTTCTATAACAAACCTATTATGGAGGACAATGACAATGACATTGCTACAGCCATTCTGTCAATGGGCAGTTGAATTGTTTAGTTACAATGTTACAGTTAAATTAAGTAGTTACAGTTGAATTTGCAACTAAGTGATTTTAGGGTACAATTAAACTATTTAAGCAGGAAATTAACTTCTATTAATTCTTTGCCGTGACGGTTACATTGCATATGGGTGTGCCTTCTTCAAAGTCTCATGGGGTCTCCTGCTTCTAGTCACGTGATAGAATAGGAAAATTAAACGAAACTTAAGTTGAAGTTTGACTGAGATTCTATCACTTGACGATCAGAGGCAGGAGATCACATGCACACCCTGTTGCCCTCCCTTTATTGGGCCTTAGTGTTATACTGCCTTGCATAGACAGTAAATACTGTGCTACTTTCCTTATACTGTGGCAGCACTCGAAAAATTTCTTTTAAGAATGATCGGCGCATGTGCAGCGCTGTCTCATGTGATCTCCTGTCTCTAACTGTCACGTGATAGAATGTCAAACTTCAACTTTAGGTAAGTTTTGTTTAATTTTTCTATTATACCGAAACAATTAGTCTCACAGTGAAACCATGAGAGTCCGAAGGTCAGGATACATGTACTAAGATAATTTTTTTATCACAACACATAATTTTGTAAAAATAAAATAAATATAGTAGTTAATTTAGAAAGTTCTTATACACCGTTCATATACCTACAGACATGTATGAATGTGTCAAAAAAAATTGTACCTATATAAATGATTGTTATGGTTGTGTTAAACTGTCAGTTACATGTGCTTGCAGGGCCAATCATACATATGTATCGTAGCTAGCATCAACAGGTAGGGAGGGCAAATGTACCCCTATATAGTGGGCAGGGGGTTAATTTAAGAGTAGTTTTTTTTCTCAGAACAATGCAGTGATCATGGAAGGGCTGTAGCTAGCGTCAGGCGAAGGGAAATGTTTTCCCCTCCCTTTTTCATATTTCATAATTTGCAAAGGTTTCCCATAATGCAAATTATATGTACTGTGTAGTACAAGTGGTCCCCCTAAGGAGTCTAGCTGTGGCCCGGCCTTGTCTGTACATAAAGACAGTGTACACATACACAGACAGATAGATGTGTTTTAACAGTGTGTAATAATAGATGTGTTTTAACAGTTGTTTTTCTCATAAATTTCTGAGAGACTCTTTTTAATCCCTTGTTGTTTCCTCCACTCATCATACAAAAAGCAGGAAGAAGTTGGATAAATTATAAAAGCTTAACAAATTTAAGATTTAGTTTAATTGGTACCTAGTTTGAATTACATCGTTGTTTTAAAATTTTGCATACAAAAGTCGAAAGCTGTTTTTCGACTAATAAATGCCTCTTCTAACATTATTTGCTTTTGATGTGTCTAAATAATGTGACTACCTGATAATTGGGAGAGCGTTTACTACTTTCAACAAAAGAAACCATTTTGTCAAGTATTTCATATTTTTTTCAGGGATTTTGCTGAGCTGGCTCAGACGTGTCAACTGCAGCAAACTGCATCTTTTAGTTTTTGGTTTCCCAGTTTAGTGCCTAAATAGGTTATTTTTTATCAGACTTGATTTATAATTTTGTATGTTGTCACTACGATAAAAACCCTGGTTATTTGCAAACTATAATATAGTGGCAGTGGATTTTGATTCAGTGTTGTGTGAGACTTTCGAAAGTGATTTGTGTGCTCTCTTACAGAGTTCTTTTTTTCTGCTCAGCCCGCGAGATTCACTTGGGCTATTTTATAAACAATAATATTATACAGTTACACCCCAATAACTCAAACCCTCTGTAACTCAAATTAAATTTAAAGTGATTTCCTATGGATTTACTGCATTAATTTATGGTAAATTCAACTTTGATAACTCAAACTCTTGATAACTCAAACCCCCAATACCCCTTTTTGAAAGGGATACTCCAATGGTCAAAAAGTGGATATAACTTTAGTCTGGCCAGTTCATAAATCCCTGAATTTGTGCATTGTCCAACCAAAATCAAGAACAGGCCAACTTTATCCACTGGAAAGGGATTTATCTGCTGGATAAAGTTAATGTTAAATGTTAAAAGTGCTCTTTCTACAACTGGGTCCAGGCCAGGCGTGTTACATTTAATATAAAGTTGACAAAATAATCAATAATAATGCTCCTTTTAAGCTTACACAAGACTTACTTGAACAGTGAAAGATATTTGAAGGAGTCCATCTGGTTTACAATAATGATACACAAATACTTACCAATATAAAGACCTTTCCAATTCACATCTTCTGGAAGTTTCAATTGATTGAAATTCTCTTTCTTGATTTGTTCTGCATGGCTACTGTTTAAGACACAGTAACCAGTATCGCCAAGGAGAGGAGCAAGGATGTGTCTTGCAATTTTGACATTCAAAACTTTCTCTTTTTCACCAATACTAATTCTTTTCACATCAGTTATGTTACTGAGGTTGTCATCTGTGAGTATTTCAAATGCCTTCAAAAAGGATTCTGATGCCGCACGTTGACTGTTTGTCAGATCTCTTTGTGTTTGAGGCTTATTAGCTACCAGTATATCTACAACTTTGGGAAATAGATCCCTAAAACTGCACACCTCGATGGACTCAGAAACCTATCAAGCAATGTAAAAAATAGCTATTAGATACGGGAAAAGAGCCAAGTTAGTGCAGAATTTACAATACTTCTAAAGTTTACATATCAGCTGACGAACACAATTACAATCCCCCATCCCAACCCAAATCATTAGCTTAACAATCCAAGTTTGAGGCATGAATTTGTAAAAATTGTGGTCAGTGCAGAAACAGGCCAAGCAAGTATCATGATTGGGAGATTTTAACATTAATGCCACTGGCAATGGGAAACTGTAGTTTTTTTTATCAAGTAACAATATAATGAATTGTATGTATATATACTACTTACATACAAAGAAGCTTAAACTTACTGTAACATACTAAAATAGCCCCAGGTATTGCTGATAAATTGAATGATGGAAACACAATGACAGCAAACACTCAAACATTTAAATTGATAAAATCAAGAAACTAAAAGTTAAACATTTAAAAACAGCAAGTTGAAAGTCCAGAAAACTTATTACAGAAATTGTGTAGCTTGGGTCAAGGGGGGTGGGGGGTCAAGCACTGCAAAGTTAAACTACACCTGTCTGATGAAACCCCACAGCAGTAAGTAGACTTTGCTATGCACAGCATTGTTGGTAAAATTTCCGTACTCACCCATACTTACTTATGCATACAGTAATGGCCGCCAAACTTAACATTTTCGTGCAGTTTATAGTCGCCAAACTCCACATTTTCATTTCGGGAATTAAAAGATATTATCCTTACCCCAACCCTAACCATTACTCCTAACCCTAACAGGGATTTCGAGAGTTTTTGGTTGCTCAAAAAGCGAGGTTTAACACCGATATTTTGGCTTAAAGATCAATAGCTTCGTATATGCATAATGAAGTATGGGAGAGTAAGGAAATTTAGTTCAGAAAACTACTGTAGTTACAGAAATTGTGTAGCTTGGGTTCAGCACTGCAAAGTTAAACGAAACCCCACAGCAGTAAATAGTAAAAACAAGCACAGGCGCTGTGACAGTGAAAACATAACAATGTGCACAAAGTGTGACAGCGGTTGTATAAACAAACAAACTCAGATGAGTACAGTTTCGTCTCCTTGCCGTTTCTTATGAAGAAAAAAATTGACATTATGCAGTTAACAAGACTTTCCTGAGCTTTTTGATAAAAAAACTCATTTGCTTGCAAATATTGAAGACTTATTAAAATTGTTTATATCACTATCATTATCATGTCGTCTTGCTTGAGTTTCGTGTCGCGTTCGTGACTGGCACCGTCGCGTCAATAACTCACCTTACGTATTTTTTTCCAGCTTCGGGGGGAAATACGTGCATCACTAAGAGAAACACCCCAAACGTTTGGGCATTCCATTTAGAGATAGTGAAACATCTTTGCTGCAGACGTTGGGTTATCTGCAAACGAAATTGGTCTGAATCACGTGCGCTGGAGTGTTTCGCGCGGTTGAGAACTGGGTCGAGCAACTGTATTTATCAAGCATTTGCGTCCATTTGCAGGGCCGAGGCAATTCTTTCAGAATTAGGCCAAAAGACAAGTGATTTTATTCAAAATTCGACGAGAACTTGTTCAATTACCTTTTAATAATATAGTAGTACCAATCATTTTTTCCTTTTATTTAGTTTTGAAAGATTTTGTGCGCGCGAATTTTGTTGACACGACATGTTGATTTTTGCTCGCGTGACGAACTAGTTGCCATGGAAAATATTCAATTGTTCATGTGAAATTTCAAATGGAGGGCAAAACCAGATAAAATTGAGGGCCAAACTCCGTCTATGATTTGTCTCCTATGTTATTAATAAAATAACCCCCGTGAATATCGCGCGCTGATTGGTCGAGAGCGCAAAAACCGTGCTCTGTGTAAACACTGAACCCGCTGCCATTTCTATTTTTTACCACACAATGAATTATTAAATACTTTATTGCATTTCTTAGTTTTACACATCTTGTATATATGTATTATTTTACTTTTTTCCTATTGCATTAATTGTTTAATGGTAGGCTATTGTGCTTGAAGAAATGCCTAGATTCCTAGTCATTCCTCTGTTTTGCATTGCGCAGCACTTCTGCGCATTTTCAAAAATTTTGTATTTGTACTAAAATTTCTCACTAATGATTCAATTTTGCCTAACGATTCGTGAATGATTTCCATTCATTTGGACACAAACTAACCACACTCGCCCAAGGCCCTTCGCAGAAAATACTATTTTGATGCTAATTTTTTGTAATTACTATTTGGCTGAGTATCTAAAAACTGAAATCGGGGACCCGCCTTTTTTCTTTTTCAATTTCGTAACAAACTAACTTTTACCAAATGGTGCAAAAACTTAAACAAAATCTATCTATAGAAAATACCGAATTTGGGTCATTGAAATCATTCTGGTGGGCCATTTTTAGCATTTTTCAACTTGACAAAACTCCTTGAATGTTAAGCTTAGTCGACTGAAAGTTAAAAGAAAGTGATAAGAATATAAGTCACGCTAGTGTACATCAGTAATAGTTTGTTATTGGCGGTTGGACAAAAAACTGCGATGATGGCATTTTTTGACTAAATTGGCACAAAATAATCATATTTTGACACTCTGTAACTCGGTGACCCCCACTTTTTTTCCATTTTGGGAGTCAACATATACAAAGGAACAACCTGACAAAGTTTTAAAAAAATCTGATATCGCAATTTCACGCACAAAATAATTGAAGCTGTATAACTTGGTTATTTTTAGCCCGGGGGAGGGGGCGGGGGTTGGGTACTTCAATATAGATTTGGTGGGGGTGTGCCGCTGGGTTCGCGAAAGTCCTACCTTTAAATTTATTAGACTAAATTTTGCAAATTTTGCGACCCTATAGCAGAGTACCCATTCTAAATCCAAACACAACTGCAGAGTAGTTTCACTCAGTTTATTATGTCTCCATGTTTTTAAATCAGCTTAATGCAGTCACGTTGTTTGACAAGACTTTTTCCAAGTGTGTGGTCTGTGTCATGAATTCCCTAATCATTTCACAATTTAATTGCAATAACAATAAACCTTCGATGTTTGCGGTTTATCAGAGCTGTCAGTTAGAGTACCGAAATGAATAGGATTTGTTTACACTGTTCGTCATAGAAAAGCAAAAACATCTGATTCGGTTATAAAACCCGAGTATAAAGCGCTAAAGTGTTCTGGATTTCAATCTTTTGTTATTACAATTTTTGTCCGCTCAGCGATCCCGTTAAACGGGACCATATTCTATACGAAATTTCTATGATACTATATAGACCCTAATCTGAGTCAGTTAAACGGCCTGAAAATCGTACCCTTTCCAGAGGCACATACCCACATATGCATTATATGGGAGTGTATGGGGGGTTAGGTAACGTATAGGCAGCACTGAAATGCATGGCCGTCCGCATCAGTGACGCCATATGTAAATTCCTTATTGCTTTTTTTTTATCGTAGAGAACATGTTAGCTAGTGACAACATACAATTTACAGTTCAAATTTGATAACGCATAAAATGAGCCTGTTAAGGTTTTATGGTGTAGAACTATTTAAAACGCGCGCTCCGATTGGTCAAAAAACGTTGGTCCGTCAGAAAACGGATACACAATCGGTTCGGTTTGATGTGTCACGCAATCAACGTGTTTCAAAGATGAACGACGTGACGAGACTCCAGACTGTTTACTATCATTTTTCTTTTCGGAAGACGGATGTTAAAATGAACTGTTAGGCTTAACGTCCATCCTATTAAATTTAAAAATTCAAAACAAAATTCAAACGGTTTGTTAAATATGCGGCACGAAAATTGGCGAGATAATAACAACGGTTGAATCAAGAAACGTCGTAAAAGACCCCAAAGACTGCCTCCTAAGATTACACTAGACAAAAAAAAATTTAAAGCCGGCCTCGAACAAACTACTTCAGTATCAGAAAAGTGCTTGCGTGCTACCCCCGGAAATTTTGAAAATTAATTTATCTGAATACGTCTTTCCAGCGTTCTAACGCCATTGGAAATAAAATCAGAGTGTTTAAAACTAGTAAAATATTTCCCGTTTTTCTCAGATTTGGGACAATTTGCTGAACGT
>JAOBAT010143940.1:0-11311 GCA_026413305.1 Hydrozoanthus tunicans
TGAATTTCGTCGATGTTTCTGTAATCCTTACAATCCACTTCACGGGGGATTAGCCCATGTAGCTTCACCAGAGCCCCATTAGCCAGCCTTGCCTGTTTCCACCTCCCACAGCGAGGACGAGGGGTTGGTCTTTGGGAGGCCATAGTTAATAGAGGGACTGGTTAAAAATCTCATACTGTATGTCTTGGTTCAGGTTTTTCTTTTGTTGTGATTATCTGCAAGAATTCAAATTTTTTTGAAAATCAACAAGTAGCCAGTCAAAACATTTTAACCAAACAAAGAACTTTTTTTACTTTCCTTTTTCGGTTTAGTTTGCTGGCTTTCAAAATAACCTGCAGTGTGTTTATTTACTATGACTCATCCATGCAATTATAAACTAGTCCAACCATATAATCATCTGTGAATAGGGCATTATTTTTATCTAGATATTTAATCTTTTTTCCATCTATCCATTTCCATCATGGCCCTCAGCTCAAATGCTTTATCTGTCTGCCTGTCTGTCCACTGGCCCCCCACAGTATGTGTACACTGACATTTTTTCATACATCCATTCACACAGTCATTCTAAATGTACTTTCCATTTGTTTCTGAACAATTAATATTAATTGTAAAACTTCCCTGGTCCTTTTTTTATTATACAGAAAAATCTACAAAAGTGGTTTAAAGTATATCAAAGAAAAAGCATTCCATGGTTTAACTGTATTGAAAAAGCTGTAAGTAAACTATGTCATAAATGATAATTACTGTAATATTACCTAATCAGAGACTAAGTATACAATGTCATACAGTTTTGATTACCCATTCAGACACTCTGCTCTTTCTCACAGAGGAGCACAAAACTTTTTGATAACTTTATTTTTATTTTGGTTACCTGATTCTAAATATGATGCAGAAGTTAAATGCATAGAAAATAAAGGTAAACACATAATTTGTTTTCACCTTCTGTTAAAGAATTTTCAGACGCTCTAGTTATACACAACAAATGTATGAACAGAACTGATCAATGCAAATTCATTAAGTGCAGTTATTTGTTTCTTCACATTTTATTTTCATTAATTTAAAGCTATTAAAGCTCCGTATAGGAATCAAGGGTATGTTTTTATTTTAAGGTATGTTACTATGTACTGAGCAGTGATACAAAATGTATTTGATAATTACTCAAAATACTGCCACTATTGTTTCAGAAACCTAGCCAAGAACCAGCTTGATGATTTCCCAGATGTGTCTCAAAATGGGGCACTTGAAGAGCTGTAAGTACACAGACACGCGTTTACAGACTCTCTTTGGTTTTTAGTGTAATTTTATGTTTACTATTCTAATAAGTTTGAATCAATTCAATACCATTCAAACATGTTTGAATGGTATTGAATGGATTCAAACTTATTAGAATAGTACACCTGGTACCTTCATTTACATATTTAATTTTGATCCATCCTTTTATTTTCAGTGATCTTTTTAGTAACAAAATCAAGCTGTGGAGTCACAACTACACCTCCTTGCCTAAGAAATTGAAAAGAATGTAAGTTAATTAAAAAAAAACATATTATTTGCAAACATTTTGAGTTATACTCTGTGGAAAAAATAAAAAGGTGCTGGTTGAAGCTTTGGACTAGTTATGACTGTAGTCCTTCCTCTGAGTAATACTACTTTTATTACTAAAAAAGTGAATCATCTTGGCCATTGTTATAAAGTGGATACAACATAGGTATAAAACGTTTTTGGTGTTTATAAAAGTATGCAAAAGTTTTCCATCATTTTGATCATCATCAGGCTGTTGATGTAAAGGACATGTTTGTAAACTTAAATAATCGGCAGCGGGAGAAATTGTAGTTACAAATTGCTGAGTCAAGAGTTGTTATTTCTTTGGGATAGAGTTTGTGTGCAACTTTTGTGGTAGAATCTGCTATGCCAGGATAGGCCTTCTGAGCCATTCAAAGCACTGTTATCAGAGCATGCAACAGGATGGTTTGGAGTCTTGGGATGCTCCCCATGATAGGTCTTCGAGACATAAGGATGCCTACTTTTACTATTACTTAAAAAGTATTGTTACTCTGCACTGCTAAAGAAATTGAAAACATTTAAAATATTAGTGAATTCTGTTTTAAAATCTAATCAACAAATTTAAATCGCTTAATGGAGTTTTAGAAGGTTAATGCAACAATGCCACATTGTGACTGTATCTCACAGTGTTCAACAGGTAGCTTGCAACCAGTCACAAGACGGGAGTATGTCATGTGACAGGCGGCTATCAATCAACTTCACTGCCCTGTCCCACGAGTGTGACAATGCATGTCTGAGCCCCCCTTTCTGTTGAGAGAGGGGTTTTCAACCCTCTCCACGCATTGTCACACTTGTATATTACTCTTATAATTTATTGCTTTCCAAAGTCTTGGGCTTGGATTTTAAAAAGGCAGTCTTGGCATCTTGGACAGTCTCAGATTTACCATTTGCAACCCTTTGCATGCACATACAACATGATATGTTATAACCAGCATTTGATTTTTTGAGTTTAACTTTGAAGTTTTAGATTGAATTCAAAACTTATATTGAAACTTATTTTATAGATATGAGTGTTTACACTCAAAGTTTTCATATGAAACTACTTCCAGGATAAAAATAACCTATATTTCCCATATCCTCACAGATATACAGATATCACTGAAATCATTTTTTGGTTTTTCCTGCTTATTTAGAACTGCACAAACAAACAATCATATCTATATAATGAGAAGAAAATTACACATGACATTGGTGCAAACATCTCACATTTAGTTTATCTCCCCAAGGAAAAAAAGATTTCAGGAGTACACTCACTCATGAGTTCTCCTTTTTCCACTCAAAGATAAACTTCATTTGTTTGTACCACTGTGTAATATCCTCTATGTATTTTATTGCAGCATTCTTATAGACAATGAACTTGGTTGGATACCAGACAGATTCTTTGAACTGCCAGAGCTGGAATATATGTAAGCAACTATAGGAGCCTTAATTAATTCATGTTGTTTTTTTTATATTTGTATTAGTTTTTTTTCTAGTAACTTTTTTTTTTGCAAGTAACAATTTATAAAACTGTTTCAGCTCCCTAAAACAGCACAGTGGTTTGCTTTATTTTTCTCATTACCAAATTTCTTTTTATGTTTGAGTTATGTAAGCAGAATTAAATATTGTTAAATTGACTAGAATAGGATGGAAATTAGGGTTCAATAAGTTTGTAATTGGCTTTGAAAGTTCTGAACAGCCTTATAAGACAAGCATTGCTCATGACATGAGTTGTATCACATTTGTGTTTTAGAAAACATGATTTTATTTTCATTATGTTGATTTGATATTAGTGTTTGTAGCCTTAAAGAAGAGCATCATTCATGCTAATGTTAATTGCATTGCATTGTAGAAGATTACAGTTTATAATTAGTATCTAGGTTTAATCACAAATAACTTGCGCAAGTGTATTATTTTTTGAACTTGTTAAGGTTAGCCCAAAGGGCAACTGGATTTTTAGCTTTTTGAAAAATACAAAAGTGTAACTATATTATTTTTGGATTGATTGAGAAAGATCAAGTGATTGCTTTTTAACAATATACATAACCAAATAACAGAGCAAGTTCCAGTTTGGAACTATAATACCATTGGATGCAAATATATTATTTTTTTTTGTTGATTTCTATTATTTATAAGCTAACCAACAGCTAAAATTCTGTGAGTAAATTGCTCTAAGTTAACCCTTTTTTACACTGTATTTAGAAAAAATAGCATTGCTCGCAGCTAATCAATCTCAACAAATTTGGTCATGTACAGTATTTTGTTTTTGCTTAAATTACGGTTGATAATAGAATTCTTTTGCATTTTTATTCTTATTTAATTTTTTTTGTTTGTCGCATAAGATCACTGAGCATGAACAAATTGAAGAAATTTCCTGGTTCTGCATTTGGTGGTTGCAAATTACTGAGGTTCATGTAAGTAATTTATATTTTTGCATCTATAGTTTTATTGTTGTTTGACACAATGATATTAAGGCTGCGCTAACCCTTTCACTTCTACAAAATGTTATCCTCATTCATCTTCTCATTACAGAATCATTATAAACATCTATGTTTTTCTTTGAAAATATGAAATTTGATCAATAATCTCTCTCTGTAAAAGAGCAAGTGTAAAAATCTCCCTATTCGTTAACGTTTGTAGACGTTACTATTGTGTAATAAATGTAAAAACTAAAAACAAGTTTATATAAGGGATTATTGATTGAGTAAAGGGTCCGAGCAAGAATTTTTCAATTTGTAAATTGAATATAAAGAAAATGAGATTTTGGGGTTATTTTTGCAGTAAAGTATTCTCCATGCCCTTAGAAATTTTTCTGATTATTTTTGGGAACTCACTCCAAAGGTCGTCAACTTGAGATGCTAATTAAAGGTTACCCATAAGATTGTTGTTTAAACCCGTACTCCTTCAGATATTGCAGATGCAGCATCAAAATGGTCTTAATCTGTATATGGAAGCCTGCATAGTTAATTTGGTTAAAAATGAAAAATGTCAATATAACTTGTTCTTCATCTTTATTTTTTTTAATAAACAACAAATTTTGTCTTTCATTATGGTAATGGAGGTCATGAAAAATGCTATTCACATCAGAGATTGTTACTTAAAACGAGGTTGTGAAGACATAAAAAAGTATTGATGCTTTTTTTTTCTTGATTGGCATTGAAGTGGTATTGACAATAATGAGATTGACCTGATCGCACATCCAGACATGGAGCCATTCTTTGGAAACAACTCTCAACTGGTTCACTTGTAAGTATCAAAGTTCTGTGTGTCCACTGGTTTTTTCCACAACTAAGCTATAGGACAAGACATATTTCAACACAGTTACAAGTTCTAGAACGACTTCTAAAAAGAAGCACTAAAAATTCAGCTTTATTCAAGAAACATTGTGCAGGATTGCAGGTGTGGGCAAAGAACATATTTTTTTTACCAATTTCACTGAAATTAAAGATTCAGTATGTCCCATCAAATCAGTAAATCCCATTGTTTGGGCTTCCATGTTAAACTTGGTGAAGGCTTTCGTATGAAAAAAGTCTTGAGGACTCTCTGTTACATGATTTATGCCATTAAATCAATTGACAAAGGACAAAAGTTTTTTAAGTCTTGTCACTCTGACTTGGAGTAGAAGACATTATAATCTGAGACATAAGTCAAGAAGTACTAGGGTGGTAGATGTAGAGGATGTTGTTAAGAATTGTTGTAACAAAGTTTCTTTTCATTACTTTTGCTAAGTTTAATCTTGAATCTTGTAAATTTTGGAAGTTATGAGCAGCATAAGTTCATATTATTGATATTTTTAAACAGTTAATGTAATATTTATTTATTAACAGGAACCTCAGCAAGAACAGCATTTCATCTCTGTCATCAAACACTTTCCAGCATTTGACTCACTTGAAAGTGCTGTAAGTACCATACCTTCTGCTTTTCCAGTGCTTTTTTTCTAAAGTAGGTAATTTTTATCATAACAGGTAGTTTATAATGCAAGCATTATAATGCAAAAGGAAGTTATGGGAACTTACTAGATAAAGGTGACTCTTTACTTTTAACCTTCAAATGGCATTTTGATACTATAGGCATCTCTTTAGGATAGGTTATGCTGTGCATGAAATTGAATCTCAGGCTACCATCTATGCAGGAACAGCCTCGCAGATCAAACTGGAATTCTGCCATCAAATGAGTTTGCCGCACTTTAAATAAACAAGCATTAATTTTGCCCTGATTTGAAAGATTGATACTGAGTCAGTACCGATTTGAAAAATATTGGTTTCCTAAGATAAGCCTTAGTGTTGGTTTAAACAATTCCAGTTAAGAAAGTTATTATAATTATTTATTCAGCTTCACTGCTTTTGGGTGGTCAGAGAACCCAAATACGGTGGCCCAAAAGTGTCACGGCAATTTCAATTTGTTCACGGCAATTTCAATTTGTTCACGGCATTTTCAATTTGCTCACAGCAATTTCAATTTGTTCATGGCAATTTCAATTTGTTCACGGCAATTTCAATTTGTTCACGGCATTTTCAATTTGCTCACAGCAATTTCAATTTGCTCACGGCAATTTAAATTTGCTCACGGCATTTTCAATTTGCTCACGGCATTTTCAATTTGCTCACGGCAATTTCAATTTGCTCACGGCAATTTCAATTTGCTCACGGCAATTTCAATTTGCTCACGGCAAATAAATATTTCAATTTGCTTGCCGCGAGCCACGACCACTTATTAAAGAGAGGCGACTGGGGAAAAGGTTGCGTTTTCAAGATGGCCTGTGTGCTTTTCTTTCTTTAACTCCTTCAGGATCTAAATCTCGAACAAGTTCTTCCACAGCACTTCTGGGAACTCGTACACCTTTCCGCAGGAGAGTGTGCCATATGCTGCGGTACCCATGAGAACATCCAGGACCATCCATTATTTCAACAATCATTTCCCTCAGGTCGTTTGGATCAAACTCTACATTGTTTCTTGAAAGATTGAAATCTTTCAGCTTCCCTTTTAGTGTACTGAGACTCAACTCGACACCATGCTTGGTTCTCAATATTTGAACAATTTCTTGATACTCATACCCTTGGTAAAATAAAGATTCGAGTAGCATTCTCTCGTTTTCGACTTCGGCCATCTTGAAAACGCAACCTTTTCCCCAGTCGCCTCTCTCTCTTAAATAAGTGGCCGTGGCTCGCGGCAAGCAAATTAAAATATTTAATTTGCCGTGAGCAAATTGAAATTGCCGTGAGCAAATTGAAAATGCCGTGAGCAAATTGAAATTGCCGTGAGCAAATTTAAAATGCTGTGAGCAAATTGAAAATGCCGTGAGCAAATTGAAAATGCCGTGAACAAATTGAAATTGCCGTGAACAAATTGAAATTACCGTGAACAAATTGAAATTGCCGTGAGCAAATTGAAATTGCCGTGAACAAATTGAAATTGCCGTGACACTTTTTGGCCACCGTACCCAAAGGACTCAAGAGCTTTTATAACTCAATGACAGGACTCAGAGGCTGTTTGTTTGGACACAAAGGGATAACCAATTGCAAAGAGCAAAGGCAGCACCTTCTCCTTGGTTATTTTAAAACCCTTAGTGAAGGGCCGGTACTGGGAGTTGAAGCTGGGCCCCTTGCATAAGGGACTGGCGCCTTACCAACTAGGCTGACCTGGTGGTAGTTACATTAAACAGTGCTGTTATATACCTAGACTTCAGGAAACAAGTTAGTTTTGTTTTCCTTTGAGTTCCCATGTTTCCCTCTACCAAAAATGTTTCCCTTGGGGACCATACATTAAGTGTATACTATTATTTCACCTAAAGGGAGCTGCATCAAAATCAAATCAGCAAAATCGGGAGTCAGGTCTTTTACCAGATTCCAGAGCTTCTTCACCTGTGAGTACTTTTGTGTTAATGTAATCTAACACACACATAATTAGTTGTAGAAGCCTGGACGTGTTGGACATAAATGAAGCCATAATAAGTTTCTTTATTAATGAATTTTAGTCTCAATTAGTTTTACTACTTCTAGCTAAAACAGCGAATTAAAAGAACTTGCTGATCAACTTCCGACAAATCTGCTGCTAATCCATAATCTTTGGATAAATTTGTGCCAAACCTGCACTGGTGATCTATCTACCTCGAGATACATCAGCTGCCCAAGTTTGGCTTAAATACATCCAAAGCTAATGGGTTGGCAGCAGATTATTGAAAAATGTAAATTTGTTGGAACCCCACATTACATCATCACTTGAGAACTTCAAATGTTAATATTTCAAGAACCATAAAAGATTTTGAAAAATAATTTTTACCGCTATTCCTCATTTAGCAAGGTCTAACCGTGGAAGTAACAAAAATTTTCACTTCATAGGCACTTTAAAAAAAAAATTCAAAAAGCAACGAAGTGATATGATACATAAAACTTATATGTACTCTTAAGATACGTAGATATGTTGCAAAAAAAAAAACATGTGTTAATGCAGTTACATGCTGCAGATGTTAAGAAATGTATGGCCATCCAGCCACTGCTTATGTCGCTTACAAGCATTTGGTTAACTTGAATTTGTAGAGATCTGAGGTACAACAAGCTGGAAATCATCACTGCAGAAAGTTACAGTCCTGCTTTCGAAGATCTTCCGAAGTTAAAATGCTTGTGAGTAAACTGTTGTCATTGAACAGTACTTAATTATAACTTCACAAGTGTAACTATAGAATTTAAAGTTCAGATTGTGGAAATATTATCTGCAGTTTGAAAACTGTATTTTAATCTGTTTGCAAATTGGAATTACATTATTTAATTAACTAACTTATGGTGTTAACTTCTACTAGAATTTTAATGAAACAGCAAGATAAAAGTAAAACAAAGCATGTTATGGTGAATGCACTCAAGAATGTACCTGCTCTGGAGGACCTGTAAGTTTTTCAGTAGTTGTTTATTTGACTAAAATTAGTTGAAATAATTTGCAGATATAATTTTGAACTATTTTTGTACGTGATGTTTTTGAGGTAAAACTATTTTAGAACTTTTTTGTATGGTTGTTTTCGATTTATGCTGGTTGTTTTCGGTTTTTGTTTGTGAAGGCCGAAAATGTGACATAACAATTCTGAACAGCGACTCTGTGGGCGTTATATATGTTTGATATGATCGTTATTTTTGATTATTGATGACCGTACCAATGTTTTTGTTATCACTTCACAGTTGGTTGAATGATAATGCACTGACCAATTTTCCACACCCTTGTCTTTGGTATGAATCCAGAGCTACTCTAAAGTACTTGTAAGTAACATTCTTGGTATATCAATTTTATAAATGAAAAAAAAATGATGCACAAAATGCTTGAAAACACTTGAAATTCTGAAAATCTTCTATCAGTTCTCTCCGAGGGTATATAACAACTATGTTTGTAAGTTATTTTCGACGTACAAAAGTGTTGTCCAAAGCTGATTACAATCTGAGTGTTCCCATGGTACACGTTAACTGTGAAAAATTCCCATTGTACTGACCAAGAACGTTACCATGGTCAACCTTAATCCTGGAAAGTTCCTATTGTATTGATGACTCTGGAAAGTTTTCAAAGTCGACCTTAGTCCTGGAAAGTTTCCATTGTATTGATAATCCTGGAGCTTTCCCATTGTACCGATAATCCGGGAACGTAGCCATTGTTCTCATGGTCTACGTTAATCCTGGAACGTTCTTGTATCGATAATCCTGGAAATTCCTGAAAAATATCTCAAAATACTGGTCTGACATTCAAAAGAACATAATGTTTGAAAATTTTCTTTTGAAATATATTCTCGCACCCCTTAGGAAACTAACGCCAATGCCTCTTTTACTGCTTTTGCTCACAGAATTATTACATCCAAGAAGTTTTGGGCTTAAAACGGCTGAAAATAATAATTGATACACAAAGCATTGTGATGTCTTTTACTTTTATAAATGAACCAATTAAGTTTTGATTATAGATGAGGTTTGCTGTTATGAAGGCCTTGGAATGAAAAGCTTGAATTGCACAAAAATACCTTTGCTTTCTAACATTTTAGACACACTGGACACCATACCCTTTGAGTTTATAGCTTCAGTTAAGAAAAAAAGTTATTTTTTTTCTTACCATATGTTAATTTTTTGAAACTAGGAACACGTTCGTACCCATGAACAGTAACATAAACTGAATTTACATTTATTTATGAGGATTTCAAAATTGCTTATACAGACATGTTGAGAACAACAAGATCAACTCATTTACAAGTTATGCCAACACTGATTTCCCGCCTGATTCGCAGGACACACATGCGTAAGTATTACAAATGCCCTAAAAGTTGTTAAATTTTTAATCTGTAAAAAAGGTTGTAATTAAACGAGTTTTAAATCAAAACAGAATATGTATCTATTGACAGCTTCTCGGTTTTAGGATAAGTACACCAATTTGGGAACCTAACTTTTTAGTTGTAACTTCTAAATGCTGTTGTAAAAGTTTTCTTTAAAGTGATCAAAACCCTTTCTGTTCAACTGACTGATGTTGAGGTGTTTGATGACAGGAAACCCAATTTCGAAAAAGATTGGAAGAGGAAAAATGTGTGCTAGTGGGAAAATCCAATAGTTTTCAAATGAAACTCAACAGAAAGTTAAAGGATACCGATTAGAGAAGTCCACTTAAATTTACTTTTTTTAGTTTAATTTTTTGCGTTTATCATTTAAATTGAAAGTGCCTTCCCATTACTTCGACTGTTTCATGTTGGGTTCATAAACTAATTAAGGTGCTGACCTTTCAAATTAAGCAATTTGCTACAGCACCTTAAAACTTCCGATGGTGTTTAAGACTATAAACTTTTTAAACTAGCTGTTGTTCCTACTCGCTGACGCACTAAACAGGTTTTATGAAAAAACTGGTTTTGCTTTTATAATCATTAGATATTGCCCAATATCCATTCTCAAAAAAAATCAATGAACTGTGTTTTGATGTTGTGGTTCATTAAGTTTTGTGTCCATAAGAGAAATTTCGAAACTTTATTTAGAAGTGTTTGTTCATACCTATTTCACATTTAAAGTAGTTTGTATTCTTTAAAGGCAGGTCTACACTAGCAATTTTTTTTTGGCAAAGTTGCCACATCAACCCAACAAAGAAATTTGTCAATTTTTTTTGCCATGAAAAAATTAGGACGCCAGTTTATCAACGAAACATTTAAGATTTGCCAAAAACCTCTCATCTACACAAACAAAAACTCTTTGACACAAGAACTTTGTCATAAGAAGTTTGTTCGTTTGACCCGCCTTAAATGGCTTCCGGCACATAACAAAGGAAACAAAAAACGTGTTTGATCTTTTCTAAGGGCAAATAATTTGTCACCAAAACTTTTTTTAAAAAATTTGCTCGTATAGACCTACCTTAAGGTCGTGTTACACGAGGCCATTTTTTCAGCAACTTGCAACGCAATGTCGACGATAACGAAAATCTGCAAGTTGCTGTGAGATGTAAGACGCGGGCAATTTTTTTCACAACACGTAATGATCTCGTTCGTTGCCTGCGATAAAACGATACATCAGCGGTTCTCCCAGTTAAAATGACTGTCACGCGTGCAAATTGAAACACACGTCCATTTGTTTATTTTTTTTGCGTTGCGCCGGCTTGCTGCTTTCAGCTAAAAGTTTTTAAATTTACACTTTTCGTGATGGAAGACTGTCGTAAAAAAGCAGTTTTGTCGCCGTAACTACAATACTCTGATTTGATTCGCTTTTTCGCGTTGATAGCGACAGTTTGTTGCGAAGCAGGTTGCAAAGCATATGTTACACGCTGCAACTGGCTTCGC
>JAOBAT010143951.1:0-11310 GCA_026413305.1 Hydrozoanthus tunicans
CTAAAAATAGACTGGTCTGTCAAAACGCCGTGCCACTTACCCAATGGAGTTGGACGCTCCTAGTTATGGGCTCCTGTAAAAACTGAACAAGTAAATTTTTTTTCTCGCCAAACAAAAATTTTTTCTCGCATGGCAATTTATTTTTCTCAACTAGTAAATGAAGTTTCTCAACACTCATAAGTAGTTTTTTATACTTTTGACATGCTTGGCTTGCCATTATCAAGTAACTATTCACTTTTGATTGACAGTTTATAATTTTTGAAAAGGGGCGGCACAGTGTTTGAAAGGAATGACGTCCACATGTACAGGCTCTTCTTCCCCTCCCCTCTCCCCAGTCCCCTTCCAAACTAGTTTTGTTGAAGCTGCGATGGCTTACTGGTTAGCAGGCTCTTAAACATGTAGCTAAATCAAAGTGCTTGATTTTTCAAATTTCATGGCAATTTGATTATTATCATGCCCCGAAGAACTTTGGCAGACGTTAAAGTCGTAGATGTTCAGAAGAGGAGAGTGCCAACTAAGCATTATGTAAGTTGATTTAGTTGGAAATCAGAAACAAGATGAATGCAAAACGTTTCGTGTTGATATTAGCATGCTTTTGTCATCCTTAAGTAATGTTTGAAATTAAAGATATTGCATGAGATTTTAAAGTTTTTTGTTTTCTAGGTCTTCGTGATTAGCTCAACTTGGTCAGATGGGATAGTCAATGTTGTCTACAGAAGATATAGCAAGTTTTTTGATTTACAAGTAAGTTCGTGCATGAATTTCCCCCCGGAAGGATGGAGTTTCGAACCGGCTTTCGCCTTTCGAAACTGCGGTCATACAAGTATAAGCTATTTTTGGCATTAACGAGTGAATCATTTATAAAGTTCCGATTAATTTAGACCGTAGATCAAAAAGTTAAGAGTTATATGCGAAATCAGAAAGCAATTAAGATTTTAAGCCAGTTTTCAAACCCCGTAAAATATGTAGAAATGAATTATTTTGTTGTGAAACAAGAGATCAAACATTTGATATAACTGGGCTTGTTTTAAAAATATACAAAGTGATAGGTTTACTGGTAAGAATTAAGCACTTGATTCAGATAATTAGTATCATACAACTCTTTAACAAACTGTTTTGCATGTACAAATATTCTTCAAATTAAGCTTGAATTGGTACCGGTCAATACTGATATGAGTAAAGTGTTTATTTTAAGCATTAATTCATGAATAATTATGCATCTTCAGTCACTTTTGTGTGGCTTTCCGTTCTGGCAAGTACTTGTTTACATGCTGAAGTGACGGATAAAGCAAACTGGTCAGTGGCGCAGTGGCCGAGTGGTTAGCGTGTTCGACTTGTAATCCTAGGGTCATGAGTTCGAGTTCCGGTCAGACCACTGTGTTGTGTCCTTGAACAAGACACTTTACCTGACTTTGTTCCAGTCGACCCAGTAGTATAAAAATTATATGAGTACCAGTTCTGCTGGGAGCTAACCTGTGATACATTAGTGTCCGGAGGGAGTCAAAGACTAGTTCTCATCTGTTTAAGTAATGGTCCGTGTAATATCGAAAGAACCTCCCATGATTGTTCTGCGCCATTTCGTTCTCCCCACACCAGAATGTTTAAATTTTCACACTGAAAACACATCAACCAGTATACAACACAGTTTTAAAGTAAAAAACATTTTAATTCTATTCTAAAATAATATATTTTTTTGTGCTATAATGTTTGAGCCAATGATAGAACGCCAAAACAAAAGGGAAGGAAACCTTTTTATTTTTAATGTTCCCCACATAGAATTTTTCTTAAATTTAAAAACAGAAATGTTTCAATTAGAAAGGAACAAATGAGCAGACTGGAAAGAAACACATCAGCTTATTTATCAAGATATTGTCCATTTTTGAAGTTTAGCCAATCAGATCAACAGTTTAATAATACCCCAATTAGCACTTTTCTGCATTCCATTGCCGTTCACCTCTTTCGTTCTTACACGAACCATTTATTAATACTACAGAAACCTGAAATAGGTGCCATTTCTAAGGGTTAAGAAAGGATTTACACTGTAGCTTAATAAGGAAACTATCCATTAAAATTAATACAGGTGTCAACAAAAAGTTCTTGTTGTTTTCCTAAGCCAAATCACTCCCATGCAGGCTCACTAGTATAGTTAACTGTAATGCAGACTAATATCAATTCTTGACTCTAACAGAATACAGTTACTAAATTAGTTGAAAGTAATTCACCAGGCTGCATAAAATCATAACCAATTAAAAAAAAAAGGATATGATTTTCCAAATCTCAAAAGATTAGAAAAAAATCAAAGAAGACATTCAAGTGTTAATTATAAATGTAAGAGTTTACGGCTGTTCTGTTTCAACTTATGTGAATTTAGATAAAGCAGGTTACTCTGATAAAAGGCAATTTTAACTAAACAAGTTCAACTGACTCCAAACAAAATAAAAGGAAAAACAGCTACTTACAAGTAAATGCAGTTTAATAATGACATTGATACATCATTGATTATGAAAATAAGTTTAATTAATTAACAATAATAGTGAAACTGTGGAAAATCAAAACTGCTCGTTCAGCTAAAACATTACGCTTATTATAACACTTATTCTACTTCAGTTGAGGTAGGTAGTGGCAGAATTTCAAATGAATAACAACAACAACAACAACAACAACAACATCATTTATTTGCACTTAAACCTTGTCTTAATAACTATTTACAAAAAACTCACTGCGTAATTAAAAGTGCAGGGTCGCCAGAAGTAGTGTAAAACTAGTTGAGTCTGGAGACCGTATAACTAAAGGTTATTTATACAGTTTTAATGCAGTCTGATTGAAGGTACTAAAGTTTGTGAAGGCAATTTCAATTGAAAGTGTAAAAAAAAGAAAAAAAAAGCATTGTACAAACATGAACGAATCTAGTAAATACTAAAAACAAATATTACTAAAAGAAAACAGACAACTACTAAGTTACAGATTAATCTACTAAATTATAAATAATATATAATAGGTTAAGGATAAAGTAGAAAGTAAGTGACGGAAAAACTAGGATAAAATTAATATATTTGTATTTTGGGAAATGAATTAGAGATAGGATCTTATCAGTTGTTCTTTGATCTTTTTTTTAAATAGTTTACGCTGGCAGATTGTTTTTAAATTAAAATCGATAGAGTTCCAGGCTCTCGGACCTTTATATCTTAAGCTAAATTTGCCATAGTTCGTGCGAACAGATGGAGTGAAATAAGACTTTTTTGACGAGAGTCTAGTATAATAACAAGTACTGTAGATAAATATAGAAGTGATATAATTTTTAGACTAGTTACTATTGTGCAAAGCAATTTCGTTTGTAACAATCATAAGATAGTTATTAACCTTTACATAGTCAATGGTTTTTATTGCCTGTAGACAGAAAAATTGTTGCTTCAGCAGATAAACCTTGCTTAATGAAGAATAGCGGTGAAAGAAATTGCCAAAATCTTTTATGGTTCTTGCGATATTAGCATTTTATTGTTTTCAACTGTTGATGTACTTTTTATTATTTTTTCCTGTTGTTAGATGCGACTTATTGATGTCTTTCCAGAGGAGGGTGGTGTGAAAGATCCATCCAATCGCACATTGCCATTCTTGCCAGGTGCAATAGTACTATGGTCCACTTCTACTTCTGACAATGACTTTAAATAATTATTACTTACTCTGAAGTCCCTAATAATAGTAAAGAGCAGAATAATGGTACAGGCTGGAAAAGTCTTTCAAAATTAATAATAGTATAGGATTGAATTGTAGTACTTAGTCTGGAAAGATTTCAAAGGCAATTTTTTTATTAGAATAAACCGTATGATTAATAATGAAAAAAGTATGAAATACACTTCACTTGTCCAGAGATGGGTGCACCTGCTTCTTGTCAAAAATGAGGATTGATAAAATAATGTAAACACTGAGCATTTTGTCCCAGAAGAAGAATATTGATAGCCTGAAAACCTGCAGTGGAGATGCTTGGCTTCCAAAACCCAGAAGTTATTAAAGTGCCTATGAAGTGCAAATTTTTATTACTTACTTGGATAAACCTTGCTAAATGAGGCATAGCGGTCTAATTTTTTTTTCAAAATCTTTTATGGTTCTTGAAATATTAACATTTAAAATTCTCAACTAATGACGTAATGTGGGGTTCCAACAAATTTACATTTTTATAAATTCTGCTGCCAATCTACAATTTTTCAATGTATTTAATCCAAACTTGGGCTGCTGATATATCTAAGGGTAGGTAGATCACCACTGCAGGTTGGCTCAAATTTGTCCAAAGGTTACATGGTATGGCAGCAAATTTAAATATAATGCAAATTTGTTGGAACCCCACATTATGTCATCAGTTGAGAACTTTAAATGTTAATTTTTCAAGAACCATCCACGGTCTATCCACGGAAGTAACAACATTTTTCGCTTCATAGGCACTTTAATAGTACAGTCCCAAATAAGGCCCATATAGAGTAGAAGTTTAGTTTTAGAAATAAATAATAGTACATAATTATACTATTACTATTATTAAGGACTTCAGAGTAGTAGTGCGGTTATTAGTAATTTAGAGTACTACTACGAAGTAGTCTATGTTATACTGTACATACTACTACTACAACTAACTTACTACTACTACTACTGTATTTTGCGGACTATAACCCACTGGCTATTGGTTAATTTTGCCTTGTATTGGAGAAGGTGAAGGCAATCTATCGGTGCTGGTTATCTGTTAGATTCTGAAGTTGATCTGGCTATCCAAGTACATACAACACATGTCATGCAGGAGAGAAAACTGATTTGCAAAAAAAAAATTGAATTCCAATCCCCTAGTAATAGAAGATATACCAGTTTGCTTTTTCTTTTAATTTCTTTTTAAAACCTTGTGAACGCAGCATGAGCTTATTCTGCACTGTTTGTTTACTTAATTTAATGAAATTATGTTTCGAAAAAAGTAGTAATTTTTTTGTATGTGTAAGGAGAAGGTAGATGTTGCTAGACTAGTTACTAAGGGCTGAAAGGGTTTTTATTACAAATGAGTTAAACTTAAGTTTGCTAATTTAGAATTCCTTTAAATGTCATTCATTTTTTTTATAAAGGAAAGATAATATTTGGTAGAAGTAACACACGAGAGGTTGCTCTGAAAAGAATGGAACCTATCAATGAATACTGCAAGGTAATACAAACTGAAAAGTTTTGTCTCAAAATCATATGACTGGATTTGTGAAAAAAGAAAATCGACATTCCAAACAGCAAAATTATAAATTATAATTGTTGGCAATGCAAGGAGAGGAACTTCATATGCATATAGCAAGAGTGAAAAACATCAAAACTTAATAATTATACAGTCCCAAAATATTAGCTGTATCAAGTGGATTTTTTTCTCAAATTAATAATAAGGTCATAATAATATTATATGTATTATTTGGTACTCCAGAGTAGAATATTATAGCAACAAGAGACATGTGTTCCAGTCCTGGTAAGAATATACTTGAAACAATTTTTTTTGGATAAGTATGTTTGGAAGGTGAAAAACTAACAATAATAACTAGTTTTGAATAGTTATTGAAAGTAATTCATTCCATTCCAGTTAATCATGATTTAATCTGGCAGACTGAGTGGAGCTGTGTTTCATACTATGTCTTAAGTTCAAGTTTCATAAATTTGTTACTAAGACCCAATGTTTTTGTCATTGTGTTATTGTTTTATTATTATTGTTGCTATTGTGACTGTGGTTGTTTACTGTATCAGTTATAAAGATTAAGTTTATACAAGCTAATGCTCAACAACCAATTTATTAATAAAGGATAATTATATAATATAATGGTAAAGCTACAAAACAGTTTACAGTAAACTAGTGGCACTCCAGGATTAACTCAACTGAAATTTTTTAGTTCAAACACGTCTGCTTGATATAACATTAATTACTGCATGCTTTCAAAAAGCCATGACAGTAAACAGATCAAGGAGTAATTATAAGTTCCTTATATTTAATTATCATTGCAGAGACTGATTTTGTTAGCGCCACACATTTCACAGTGTGACTTGGTGTTAAAGTTTTTTGAGCCCCTACCAGAGGATATCAACATTCCACAAGAGTGAGTTGAACATAGTACATAATTCTCTATGCACAATTGTGCTGATTTTTTTTAATTTAAATTAATTTGCTATTAATATTTTGCACATACTAATTAACTTTAATTTAATTTTAGTTTTGTTTTTACAAAGTTATTTTAAGTGCTTATGAAGTAAAAATTTTATTTTTTCTGTGGATAAAGATCTTGTTAAAATTAATAAGGAATAGTGGTGCAATAAAGTAAAAATCTTTTATAAATGGTTCTTGAGATATTGATGTTAACAGTTATCAACTCAGATGACACAGGTGGTTCCAACAAATTTCCATAATTTTTTTCAAATTTGCCACCAATCAATAAGTACATAACCTTTGGATGAGTTTGAGTAAAACTTGGACTCTGATGATATTTGTATCAGCCTCAAGATACATGTTTATTTAGCAGCCCATTATTATAATGGCTTAAATAATACATCCAAAGGTTATAGATTGGCAGCAGTTTTAATAAAAAAAATGTCAATTTGTGGGAACCACTGTAAACGACATGCATCATTTGAAAACACTAACTCATTGTTAATTATTTATTTTCTCAAGAACTATAAAAAATTTTGACAAAATTTTTTCACCGCTATTAATATTCCTCATTTAGCAAGGTCTACAGTATCCACTGAGGTAACAAAATATTTCACTTCGTATTTACTTTAAACTGTTTACGTTATATTAATGATCATTGATAAATTGAAACAATGTACAGTTATAAATTCTGTACATGTCTTAAATTTAGTAATTTGGTATCAGTGTTAATTGAACTTTTGAACTTTTTTAGAAAGAAGAAAACAAAGAAAAAAGGAACAGGTATTAAATTTTTGTGTTAATGTTGGATGGGTTTAATTAGCTATGGCTGAGTCTGCAGATGGCCAATGTTTTTTTACTTTACATACTATAACACCATAGTTTCAGTATAAAGAAAAGCTACAGTAGGGGTTGCAAATGTTATGTCCAAGACTGTCAGGGCTTGCCATTTGAAAATTGTTGGCAAGTGACAAAAAGCTCACCTAAGCTTTTAAATCAAAGGGAGTTGTCTTTTCCAAGTGATAAGGCCCCCCAAAAAAAACTTGTAAAAGCCTTCACAAAAAAGCTCTCATACAGTAGCAAAACACCTTGGAATGAATGTATAATATAATTTGCAGATGCTTTCATATTTTAAGGGACCATTCGCTATCTCCCACAGTAAGATGAATTTTATCAGCCACAACATTTATGAACTGTAGGCTGTTTGTGATACATACAGTAATATGTATCATGCACAGTTTGTCCCAAGATGTTGAAGTTTAGTGCCTTGTCAGACAATCCATTAACAGTTTTATTCAGATAGGGCAAGTGTTATTTAATATCTTATATTCACGAGAAGCTTTAACTTGTGAATTTCCCTCCAACACTTTAGTTGATGTAATCTCGGATCCTGTGATGCTAGATCAGTATGTGGCAATAGCTGACTACAAGAGACAGAATAAGAATGAAGTCAACATGGTTGCTGGAGATATGGTAGAGGTTATTGACAAGAATGAGAATGGTGAGACATGATATAAGGTCCACTTAGTCCCGGGGTAATCCCTATATCGGGATGGCAGATATGACCGTCATATTTTTTAGGGGTAAAAGTTGCCAATCTGGTATTTTTTTAGGGGTTGTTAAAGGAAATCCTGTGTTAAAGCAAGAACCTGGTACATGAAGCTATTGAACTGCTTGCAGTCCCGTGTTTTAGCAAAGGTGCCTACTGAACAAGAAGTTATGACAACAGTCTGCTATTGGTGTTTTTCTTTTTTTTGTGTGTTTTTAGCTTTTACTGCATATCACATTCAGCGCAACAAAAGGGGACTTAAGGTTGACCTGCTAGATGTACCAAGGGAAAATTGTCAGATTTGAATTGGTAATTTTTAGGGCAATTCTAAAACCAAAGGTATGTTTTAGGGTTGGAAATTTTTATTCCTTGGTAATTTTTAGGATATTTTGGGAACCTTTCTGACGGTCGTCCGGCAATCCCTACCTTTTGACCCCAAAGTACCCCCCTGGGCACTTAGTACTAATATTACTATAATATACATAGTACAACTAATGTCAGAGGCAATAATTTTTATTATACAATTAGTTCTTCCTCCACCTGTTTTTTATGTATTATTATGATTGGGTGAAGCTGGGTCATGTTACTATGATCTTCCAGGTACTTGCCAAGTTTTTACACTGCTGCTTTCCACTGGTAAATTCTGGTGTTATTTACCTGTGGTACCCATTTATCATTTATTTATTGCCTTATGGCTCAGGCTGGTGGTTTGTTAACGTGGACGAAGAGCTTGGCTGGGTCCCTGCTGCTTATTTGGAGGCCACAAATTCTGATGAAGATGAAGATGGTCAGAATACAGCATTTGCTCCTGGTCAAGGTAATATAGAGAGATAGAATCATAAAATTACTAATAAAAAAGATAATGATAATAATGATAATAATAATTATTATTATTATTGTTATTATTATTATTAATATTAGTAGTAGTAATTGTGATAATAATAATAACAATAACAATATTATACTAATGATACTACTTTGGCAAGAGGCACCCAAATTGAGGTTTTGACTCAGTTCTTTTACTTTTGTTCATGTTGAGCTTGGTGCCGGCAACACCAGGCAGAAATAGCCATAAAATAGTGTACACATCACCTTAATAAAATTATATTTTTTGTTTTCCCTTGAAACAAACAAGCTTCTATTTCATTTTAAGAAAAAACATCCTCATTTTAGCAGAAATAAGATGTAATATAAGCATAATTATTTCTGTACACACAGTATGAAAAATCCTGTAAGTAATTATTGCTGGTAATTTTCTTAAATGAGCAACAGTATTGCATTAAAAAGCTATTATATAAGCTGGTTCATAGTTTTATCCCTAATGCAATTGTAGTGGACATGCTAACTTCAAAATTATTAAAGATAACCTTGTTTTAGTGTTATTTTAATCAATCGTGTTGACCTTGCTCGTATCAAGGGCACAAGTGTTTAGATTGTTCTTTATGGCCATCTTGATGTTTAGTGAAATGTGTTATGGAGCACTGTTATGTCTTCTCAGAGGCTATTAGCTAGTATGTGTGGGAAAACAGCTGGCAATGAATTTATGTTATTTTGAGGGGCTTTCTGAAGTAAGTGGCAAGCTGTCCTGAGTCAGGCTACTGTATGCCATGAATCTAGTTCATCTTCAATTTCAATTCTGGCTCCACAAGCGAAAGTAAATTCTTACTCTATCTTGATTTTGGCTCTTTGTCTGCCATTTGTCAGAACACAAGGAACATAATTTTGCAAACTTCAAACCCTGAGCATCTGAAGTTTCAACAGAGCAGCAAACGAAGATCTCATTCTTGGCCTTAGTCTTGCCCGTCTTGTAATATGCGCGTGGTAGCTTGGTTAGAAAAGTATTTTTATTTATTTTCCTGTTTTTTTCAAAAAAAAATTTCTCACTGATTCCCTGGATGGTTATAATTTATGCTACCTTAGTTATTCACCTCAGTGTCAGTAAAAACCAAGTATAATCCCCTTGCTGCTTTTGCCGCTCCGCAAATACCCTTGTCTATTCACCTCCGGGGATCCACTTCAGTGAATAATTACTCACCATGTGCACACAATGCAATGGGAGCATTCCCCTTATGAAACAGGAACATATCCTTTTAAAATGACAGGAATAATATATATAATTATATATTATTATAATTTAATATGATAATAATATATATAGTATTATATACCCCTATGAAAAGGATTTAGCTACTCATTTTACTGACCATAGTGAAAAAAATATGCAGATGGTTTGAAAGTATTCATACCCATAAAAAATCTCAATTTGTTTTTCTTTAAAGATTTTAATTAATAACTAATGACTCAAAATTCCAAAGCATCTTCAAGAGCTAAAAGAATCACATTTAATTTCAATCAACAGAAGAGAAATGTATTGCTACCCAGGCGTACAAAGCTGAACTTGATGACGAAATAAGCCTTGAAATCGGCATTTTTGTTGAAGTTATCCAGAAAAACTTTGACGGGTGGTGGTTAGTAAGGTGAGCTTAATCCCAATAGTTCAATAGAAATAATTGATGATTGATGATAATAGTTGTACTAGTGTAATGAGATGTAATAGTTGGTAATAAAAGTAATAATGGTAACCGTTATGGAGAGGTTCCTCAATATCTAAATGATTTAACCAATATTTGCAGAACTTCCTCTATTTCACAAGTTGAAAAACATGATCAGCCTTCAAAGGTCAAGAACTAATTTATTGTTTGTAATGTAGGACTCATTTATTTAACTGAGGTACAGTGGTGTTCAACCTTTGAAAAAGCCCTCCGGCTGAAACAAGAGTCAGTATCACAGGACCTCTTGAGAAATACATTGAGCCTTAACTTGCTTGTGACTCTCAGTAATCAGATAAAACATGTTCATTTTTGAACCTCTCTTAATTCTTTGCCCCAAAGACTGTATATTAATTAAATTTTTAGTCCCTCTTTAATTTATTACGTTTCAGTTATAGATATTCTCTCATTTTTATGCATGGATACCATGTTATTAAGGAAGAAGTTGTTAGAGGGTCCTGAAAACCACAAAACCGTACAAAAAAGTAATAAAGCTGCAATACTGCAATGAAGTTTGATAAAAATACCGCAGCCGGCCCACAGTTACAGTATTTTGATAATAATCAAATGCAATGTGTGTTCAGTTTGGCTCCTAGTCCATACTTAATCAGCACTGACCCCCCAAAAGTTTTTGGCTTACAACAATAACTTTTGAATAGGAGTTTTGATTCAGATGTTATAACAAACTACTAGAATTTCAAGTGTGCCCCCCCCCCCACCCCCCAATAACTTTTTGCTTCCACCGCAGATGAGTTAGCCTTTCTTACCCATTTTAACGGATAGGTGTTAGTGCACGTTTTCCCGTGTGACACCACTATTCAGGCTTTCAAGTGATCCTACTTTTCCTACTATTTCCTACTTTTTTTTACCCTTCTCCTACTAGTATTCCTACTTTTGTCTTGAAGATCCTACTATTTCCTACTTTTTATATGCTGCAATTTCAACAAACTGTGCAAGGTTGTATCATGCAGGAATAGGGAGTAAGCCTTGCACGTGTTCAGGGTTAAAGCCTGGACCACATGTTGCAAGGAAGATTTCTTGACAAACAAATGTTCATCTGGCATGTCCAG